>MU089566.1:89469-207827 GCA_014858505.1 Corymbia citriodora subsp. variegata | reverse complement strand
GAGCAACATTCCCTTGGATGAAAGGATGAATCCCAAGATTTCTGATTTTGGGCTGGCACGGATGCTTGAAGGCACTCAAATTTTGGTAAATACTCGCAAAGTTGTGGGGACACTGTAAGCTTTCTATCATCACTCTTAGGAGTACTTACTCATGAGGCAATATTTCACCTTGAAAACAGATTAGCAGTATAATGTACTCACGTTTGCCTTGACACAAGTTCCTACTGTTGCTTGACATTACCGAGAAAACTCTTCCATGTACATCCAATGGTTCTAATAGGTCAGTTCCCTCCGAGGTAATTATAGACCAGCGCTGCAATGCAAATGCTAAAAGATACATGATATATAGTACTCATCGAGTTGGAAGTTTATCACCCTCCAATTTCTCACCTCTTGCATCATCGTCCTTCAGTCTATGATTTTTTGTTTGAATTGTACTTCGGGAACTCTCCACTTATATTATTTTGTCTACAGCGGCTACATGTCTCCTGAGTATGCCATGTGTGGGACATTTTCTGAGAAATCTGATGTTTATAGCTTTGGAGTACTGCTATTGGAGATTATCAGTGGGAAGAAGAACACAAGTCTAGACTACCCAGGGCAGCATCTCAATCTCCTCGCTTATGTAAGTGCGAGATCTAATTTCAAACTATTACACCTCCATTGAAGTTTTCAACCTTGGGTAGTCCTTGAAAAAAATCTAACAATTGACGGATTGTTACAGGCTTGGCACTTGTGGTGTGAAGGCAGAGGATTGGACCTGATGGATGCAGCCATTGCTGAAGCATTTTCTACGTTAGAAGTAATGAGATGCATTCAGTTAGGGCTTCTTTGTACACAGGACCACGCCACAGATAGACCTGACATGTCCGCCGTGGTTCTAATGCTGAACGGGGAGTCCAATCTTTCACAGCCGAAGAAACCGGCATATACATTTCAAAAGTTGCAGGCTCATGAAGTCCAATCACAAGATGGAAGCGACCGGTCCATGAATACTATCACTATTTCTGCTATTGAAGGAAGATAAAACTTCTCAAATGCATTGTCAATATCAATTCATCTTTCCAGGGATTAGTGTTCACCAAATCAAACAGCTTGAATATGTAATATTTTGTTGTACTTTTATGTGAATATATATTGTAAACATAGAGATTACGAGGGAATCTGAGTTGCTAGCTCTCTGGTAGGATGGTTTTATGTGGGGAAGGTCGCACAAAATTTCAGAGCATCTGTATGCAGGATTTCTACCCCTTCTGCATTCAAAGTGTTTTCCCTCTTCAACATTTCCATTTGCATCCATCGCAGAGTCTTTTAGTTGAATCTAGGGGTCTCTTTGAAGAGGAAACCTCCAGGAGCTTCCTTTTAAAGAGGATGGCTGTTGATAATTAAATTTTCACCTAAAAGATTATTCATGCATTTGAAATTTTTAGGGATTGAATTCACTATCAAACAACAAAATTTGACCTATAAGCAAAAGCTGTGTTCTCGCACCACCTTGCATTGACATTTCTGTTGTCATATCTCTACAATTAAAAACTAGGGACATAGTGGTCTTAGTATATTGGACCCAATGTTAAGAGTTAGGTATCACATGCATTTCATAAGGGATTGAATTCATTAATAACGGGCGAAATTTGACCCCTAACTGAAAACGCTAACATTGCGTCATCAAGTATTTAAATTTCTCATTGCATTTCTTTTGCATGTAGTAATCAGAGCATTCTAATTTACCTTATCAGGTTCGGCGGCAAGAAATTTGATCAACAAAGGTGCCAGAGCTCACGAGCCAATCGCGCGCACATCGGGACTCACCTTTTTCTCAATAAACTTGTTTCTTTTTTTCATGGTTGGTTCAACGCTCAAACGAACTTGGAAATTTGCAAGCTAAGTATCACACTGAGCGTCTTTAAGTCTAACTGTTTATTGGCTAATTAAAAAACTCTAAATCTGTACATCTATATCACATTTACCCTAAACTAATTTTTTGTATCACAAAAACTCTTAAACTGGTAAATCCGTGCCATATTCATTGCCAAACTAATTTGTATATTATAGAAAACTTCAAACTAGTATAACCATGCCACATTCACTCAAAATTGGTATACCCACACCATATTTACTCCAAATTATGGTAGATATGGACTATGTGGCACAACATTATTAATTCAAGGTAAAAATGACACAATCGTACCGGTTTGGGATTTTTTATCATATAAAAATCAATTTTGGGGTGTCATGACCCGACCCTCAAGCCTACGACAACCTCTATTTCACTTGTAGTCATTTGATTGTGACTTCTCAAGATTCGTCGTTGACCATTCATTATTACTTTTGAGTTATGCGCATGTGGAAACAATTTATACTTCACCCAATCAACAACAACAGTAGGGATAGCAGAAAGACACATGTCAGAAACAAACACTTCTCTTATTTATTTCTTGAAGTTACCTTGGGAAAGTAATATATACACACTTTTCCTTGGGCTCTTTTTCTTACGGGCCTACACAAAAAGAGACTAGGCTGGGTAACCTGCTGCAATCATTGAAAGGGTCAGTTCAAAAAATAGGCCTCGGACGCCCACGTGAATTACTCCTCCAGATCCTTTTCCCTCAAGGACAGATCCTCTATGGCACCATCAAGGACGTCAACAGCCATGGGGTCCCCGACCTCACTGCCTGGATGTCACGACCCGACTCTCGAGTCCACGACAACCCCTGTTCTCTTGCGGTCATTTGATTTGCGACTTTCCAGGATCCATCACCGACCGTTATTTTTATCTTTTGATTAAACGCATGCGGAAGCGAATCACAATCTCCGGTCAACTATAAAAGCAGGGATAGCAGGAAAACTCAATAATAACACATTCCAAAGTACTGCTTTATTTACCTACTGATTAACCTTAGAAAGTTTACAAGTACAAGCCCTTACCATGGGCATCTTCCTATCGAGCCAATAAGACCAACAAGTCGGGGTTAATCTACTGCCTTCAAAAATGGCCACGAGTCGTAACGCGCATCGATCCTCCATCCTACGGACTTGACAGTGGTTATTCAATAACCAGTGAGATAAATCTCAGCAAGTCAAAATCCTAAGTCTCGGTTAGGAGACCTACTCGCCTTGAGTGCGCCCTGACGTGCAATGTCTCTATCGCCAACAATTCAACAACAGAATAACACCCAATCGACCATTAACAGACGCACGATTAGACTAAGGCTCATATGCAATTATTAACAGTTAACAATCGCAATCACAAGCATCCTTACCTCACTTTTGCCACATGCAACCTGCATGATACAGTTTATCATATGCTCACCTTGATACAGCAATTATAACAAACAATCAGAACACCTTTCAAATTGTCTCATGCACCATACACTTGCTTGTGTTCCATTTATTAACACCGTGGGGGAATTTCCTTCCAACACACAAGTTGGTAGCTACCGGCATAACCGGGCATCGTCCCACTACATTGGGCACGGCTACGTCTGGCGCCCAGACGGCAGGAGCATTGGTCCGGCCTCTACCGCGACCCGCATCCGGACCCCGCCCGGGCATTCCGATAATACGGACTTCGTCAACCACAGATCCCCCACTGGGTGACGGGCTCTTACGTGACCATACAAGCACACCAATTAATCATGCTCATTTCATTATCTTGTAATGCAGCCAATGCAGACATGATTTGTGCTTGTATACATTAATTTATCGCAAACTCTACATGTAATGCGATAATATTTCACACGTGGTCACACGAATACAAATGCCTTTCACACGTAGTCACACGAATATGCTGAATATACTCAACCCTAATTCACAATCGTAATCCGTGAATTTACTCCACCGAGTATATATTAAATAATATCATCAAAGGCAGCATATATACATGTATTCAACATATAATTCACATGAGGAAAGTACAACTAGTAATCCACCGATATATAATCCACGTGAGGAAAGTACAAACAATAATCCATCGAAATTAATCGATACTAGCATAATTAATAAATAATGTACTTTCCAAAAATAATACTTTACTCCAAAAATATTTCATTAATAATTATTCAACAATAAATATTCAACACCCAAGAATAATATTATCCAACAATCAATATTCAACATCCAAGAATAATTATTCTCCAAAAACAATTAATTAATTATTACCCAAAAATAATAACCACCAATTTCGAAATTAATAATAATATATTTAATTCCGAAAATAATAAATAATAATTCCGAATTTAATAAATAATTATTATTTTATTCCAAAAATAATAATAATATTTATTAATACTAATCATGGTTATCGGTCTAACCCAACTATGGTTAATTAATCCAACCAAGATTACTTTAATCTAACCGCGATTAACCAACTATAGTTACTCTAACCGCAATTAACTTATTCTAACCACGATTAACACTAAACATGCTTAATCAAATAATAATAAAACACTAATCATCCATCAATCAAAAGCACTAATCATGCTTAATATTAAACTAATCACCCTAAGGGAGTTTAGTACCCTAATCAAGGTTTAGAAAATCGACTCACGGGTTTAGCGAATCCGACGACACGAGCGCGACGGCGGCGGCGAGGACAACGAGCGGCTCGCTCGGGGACAACGATGGGCGACAACCGGCGGCCGTTTTCCAACAAAACAGCTTCCGATGAAGCTGTTTTGTGCTGGACAGCAGCCGAACAGCGGCTGGCGATGCTGGACAGCGGCTGGCTGTGTCCCGGACAGCGGCCAGCAGCAACCAGCAGCAACGGCAGCAACTTCCAGCGGCAGAAACAGCAAGAAACAGCAGCAGACAGCAGCAAACTCGGACAGAGGAGGAGGAAGAACGGTGCAGCTAGCTCGCGGGGCCGGCGGACGACGAGACCGGCGGACCGGCGGCGAGTTGGCTGGACGGCGGTGCTGCAGTGGTGATGGCAGCAGCAGCAAGAAAATACAGCAGCAGCAGCAGCCACCAGCGTTGGCCGAAGGAGGAGAAGAAGAAACAAAGGAAGAAGCTGCTGGGAAGGGGGGCTGAACGTGCAGGGGAAGCTGCGCACGAAGAGAGAGAGAGAGAGAGAGACGTGGGGTTGTCAGCAAGTGGATGGGGGAGAGAGAAAAAGAAAGTTGACAAGTCAAAGATGGGAAAGAGATGGGTAAGTGGCTGTCGACCAAGGGAAGAAACGTGAGGGGGAAGAGAAAGAAAAAGGGGGAGAGAGAAAGGGAAGAAACGTGGGGAAGGGGGGTTGCCGAAACTTGGAGGAGAAGGAGAGAGAAAAGAAAAGAAAAAGGAAAAGAAAAGAAGACAAGACAAAACAAGATAAAAATCTAAACAAATATCTAGAGAGGGGTATTTTGGTCTTTTTACCCCTGAAGCACAAATTCCCAATATTTGGCTCCAGAACTCGGCCCGTTGAATCCTTTTCCAATAATTCGGGCTCACCAATAAATCCGAGAATCAATGAGACAATGTCCAATATATAGTCTCGACATCCTTAAAAATTCGATACCCGATACCGGATTGAAATTCGTGGTTAAAATCGATCAATCACGACTTTAGTACGACCTAACTTTCGGGCGGCGTTTAAGGGCTCTCGCGCGTTTGACCCGTGGTTGATAGCTTTTCAATCCACGATCGTGCATTCAAATTAGGGCGATCCTCGGTTATCATGTAATCACGAGAGGTTAATTGCTCACACTGAGTACAGGGCCAAAAGGAAATCGGTTTAACGTCGTCCGCAATTAATATCAAAGTCATGCGGAATCACCCGCAATCCGACCTCATATTTTTGCCGACTCGATTTATTTCCGTTCGCTAATTGGCCTGCAACAATGTAGTATTATTCCTCTCTGATCCTTATGGTCGAGCGGCCTATCCCTGATTAAATTCACTAGTCGTACGCGTACCGATCCTTAATTGCCTTGCCGAACAGTTAGTTAACTCGTGAGAGATCAATTCAGAGTACACGTAACTAACAGTGCATTGATAAAATAACCATTTCACCTATCCCGGAATGGGTCGAAATTCAGGATGTTACATTGACCATCCAAATGCTGCTTCTCCCTGCATTTTCTGTCGCTGCAGTTAATGAATGAAGTCAAATACGAGTGTATTGAAGAAAAACCACATTGCCCGTATATCCCGTATATCTATGCAAATCAAAGGTCATAGCAACATTATTACAGAATAAGAGACACGAACATGGAGCGTAGTTCCTTACCAAAAAACCCATGGCGACCCCTTGCATCTTTTCCTGGTGAATACCTTCTTCTAATTTTATCCCTCAAATTACCCCTTCGATAGTCCCTCCTACCTATGATAAGAAGACAACTTCAAGTATGGGATGCAGTACTGTCAGACCTACAAGTCATAGTGAAGCGAAGCTTAGCATCATGGTGAGCAATATGAACAAAGTTATAACGAATAGAAAAAGCTCCTCCATGATGACATGCACCAGATCAACAAGCGATCTCATAGAACAGAGAGCTATAAAAGACCCATTTGGGGAGTAAACCATCAAGGTAATCCTTATTAGAAAGTCCACTAGACATATTCATAAAGATTTTTTTTATCACACACCTAGTGACTCTGATATCATATTAGAAAGTCCAACCTAAAAGCTTAAATTTATAGGTGAATGGAGATTATATAAATATATAAACTATTAAGACTCATTGTCAAGCGATGTGAGATAATAAAATCCTTCGAATAGTAAATGTGAACATATCTTAACCTATCAAGTGTTTAGTATACTCAAGATAAGATTTAAAAACAAGTAAAATTTCAATTAAATTAAAAATTAGAAAATTAGAAAACAAAAATTGAAATGCAATAAAAACATGTCGGCAGAAGGTATTAGCTTCAACAGTTGCTGATGGAGAAGGATGGCCGGATGATGGAATGCCTAAGAACACACCGGGCAGCAGAGGGTTTCGCCGGAGAGCTTGCAGACTCGGCAGGACTGGACTGAAATTCGCCGGCCTCGGGTTTTGCTTGATAGTAATGCAGCGTGCGATTGATGAGCACAACGACACCGAAAGGCCAACAATGAAAACCCAAGACTTTGCTTGAAAGAGCCGCAGCGATCACTTTACTGGGAACAACGAAGTTGCAGGGGCGGCCATGCTGTAGCAGTAATGCGTTAAAAGCAACGACGGGAGCAAACGTGGCTCGTCGGTGGCAGGAGTGTACGCAGCAGGAAGTTCCAGCACGGACTTGTGCCGATGGCGTAGCAGCGAACAAACTAGGAATAACGAGCAAGATGAAGCAGCCGCAGGGAACTATGAATAGGGGGTGCTTAACTTTGTGAGAAGCGATCGAGGAAAAGAGAACCTTTTTTTGTCTTTTTTCCTCAAATCTTTAGTGAAAGCATGGATCCCCGGAGAAATCGCGGACTGCAGAGGATCGCGCTATTTCGAAGAAACTCTTCCACCGGCGCAATTCACTCTCCTGATCACTCTCCTGAGAATTTGCATTGCAATGATGGCACGGATCATCACAGGAGAAAGCAAGTTGTTGCCGCTCCTTAAAAAAAAATTAAATTTTTTTTTATTCAATCCAGGTCTATTTCACCTCTTATCTTGAATTTTTTATCTACTATTTTATCTGGATATATCCCCGTTTATCTGGTCCAAAGACCGTTCCAAACACTATAGGATAATAAGTTGTCCTATATTGACTCAAATCTGAATTACCAAACACATCCTAATATCAAATGTACCATCTTGGTGCAAGAATCCGCCTTGTCTTCTTGGCTCGGAGTCATTGATGTTCTCATTTTGCTAATTCATCACCCTATCATTAACACAAGCAACGAAGCAATATCTTCCCATAAATTGACAATTCAATGTAAAAATCCAAATTATTAAGGGTTGCTCCATTAGCTACCCTTTTCACTTGAGAAGAGAAAGATGGGGATCTTTTCGGAAGCTGGAATAGATATGCGTGAATGAGAAAGCAATGTTTCGCATCCTATGCATTGCACATATGCACGTAGTTCATAAAATAGGCATGGCACACACAGTACCTGAATCGCCCTACTCGCCCACTCTCCTCCACAGCACCCGGCTCACTCTCACCTCTCCTCCCTCTCTTCTTCTTCTACTGTCAGAACCTTCCACCTACAGCTCACGTTCGTTTTACCCTCTAGAATGCTTTGTGTCTCTTGTTGCTGGACGTGAAGAAGAGGGCTGCCAACTATTCTTAAAGCCCTATTCTACCTTGACATTTCAAGGTGCAACTCTCCGATTTTCCGTTTTTTCCCCCCTGTACCCCGAATGTCTTCTTCCTCTCGGAGAAACCAGGAGAAAGAGAGGGAAAAGGGCCGAACTTGGTTTTAGCTGTGGGTTGGGCTTGAACTCTTGGGTCCAGTGCAAAGCTTGGATCGGGCTTAGAAGTTTTATCCAATTTGGTACAACGAATGGGGTCGCATGTTGGGCCAATAACCCGAATTATGTTTTGTTCAATGCGAACATGCTACACCTAAACATAAATGTCTCTAATATATAAATGCAAAGAAATGCAGTATGGTCAAACCCCATTGTCATTAACGAATTCGATATGTAATTTTCTTACAAAATTTATGAGAAGTTTTTAAGTGAAAATTTAGGTGTTGACAAAAAAAAATAACTAAATAAAGTGATTCTTCATAAAAATTTGTGGGAGGCATTATTGAATATCATTTTGTTTAAAAACATGACATGATACATATTTTAAGAAGAGAGTGGAGCAATTGGCCCAAACCTCTTTGCCATGTAGTTCCGTCCTTAGAGAAATGGATGTTGCTCACTTGATAACACAAACCATCTTAGATGCTTTAATTTAGTGTATATGTATGTGTGTGTATATTGCTAAACAACTAAGCCTAGCTTCTGCTTTGATCGCATCAATGCTAAATTTGAATGTGAACATTGGAAACTAGAACTTATGGCTTTGAATATCAAGTAATCACACGGGAGTTTTCATGTTTCTACAATTCAAATAAATCATATGAACTTGAATAGGTGCGCACTGATTGAAGTGCTCTGCGTACTACTCTCGTGCTCCCGAGCCTTACACTAATACTGCCGAGGAGTTCACCCACGTCAAGGATTCGAATCCCAATGTGAGCTCTTTTGGAGATGATGAGCGGAGAGAGGGCGACGGTGATAGCGAGGGACAGAATCTAAGGTGTGTTCTACATGAATAATTATCGTAGTTTTCATTGGCTCAGTGTCTCTCCCCCAAGCAAAAAGTTTGGTGACACTCACAAGCATTTCGTACGCTAGACGATGGCTAAGAATTTAAAAGTCAATTAAACTCACTCCCTTCTGTCATTTATTAGGTTGCCAATAAGCTTGAGCTCTCTCTGGGACAAGCAGATAAAGAACAGAACTATGGACTAGAAGTATTACCTTGTTCTCCCTTCCTCTTGAGCAGCAGAGACACTTCATTCTAAAAGCCAACCATGTCAATTTTCTATGCTAGAGGATAGCTAAGAATCCAAAAGTCAATTCAACTCAATTATGTTGTTGCATTTTTAGTAGTTGATCGACTTTTATGGACATTGTGAATCTTGTTGCCATATTTGACATCTATCTGAATTACCCTTAATCATGATCTTAAATTGTAGTTTTAGATGTTCCAGATATACAAAGCATTATTTATCTGTTTACTTTAGTTTGTGCTCTTTAAATTCCATTGCATCTCTCTTTTCTAGGGTTTTCCCTGGATAATGCACTGGCTAGAAATGTCACATCGGGAAAGGCCAAGGTTGTTGAGGACTTTTGGATGAAGAGGTAAGATTTATTGCTTTAGATCTCATTGAAAGTCTTGCAAGCTTGCATTTGGTATAATGGAACGTCAAAGAGAATTGGTTTTTCACATTAGTAGACGCCTCAAGATGAGGTGGACCGTTTTTATCAAGAAATGAGCAAGGAAGTGGAGACAATTCTTCATGAGCAACATCAGTGAGTATTCTCTGTATATTAAGGTTTCGTGGGATAGATCCGTCCTCTGTTGAAAATCTGTTTAAGAATGACACCAGAGTCAAGACTATGTTGCCTTCCATTTTTTATCATGGAAGTGGATGTCTTTTGTGTACATAAAATTCTCTTTTGATCACTATCATTTGATATAAATCTAAAGGATCAATTTGATTTCATTTCCATCTGTCAGTGCTTTTTGATGGTCAATCCAACCAGTATCCTTTACGACCGGTCATGTGCCAAGGCATGTTCTTTTCTTGTGGAAGTTCCCATTTGAGAGAAACATAAATTGACTATTGTTTCTCTCAAATGGACTCAAATAGAAACATAAAGAAGCCTGGCTCTATCATTTCCTATTCATAATCACATTGCGCTAAGGCATGCTTCCTTTTGGCAAGCTTGATATCACCAAGCTTGATATCACCATAGTAGAAGTGCCATTGCTGTGAATCTTTCTCTTTGTTTCTCTTAACCAACCACTATCGGTTCATCGCCAAAAAAATTGATGACATTCCGCTAGAAACATGCGATATATTGAAGAAAAGCGAAAACACCAGTTATTCCCTTTGGTTTTAGCTATTCACCAGCGCACAATGCATCCTTATCTCGCCTGCCAACCCGGTCTTTACATTGATCCCGCCCATCTTCTCCATTGCCGAGGCAAATTGAGAGTAGAAGTTGTCAAGTGACCCCTGAAGGACTTGTGTGATGAAGAGCTTGGTAGCAGGACTGGCAGTGAGAGCAGAATCCGATTGAAAGAGGCCTCTCCCTTTGAGCACCAGTCTGTAATAGCTGAGGTCAAAGGTTCTGTGGCTACCCGGGTCCATCTCCACAATGGTGTTGTCACTCGGGCTCCTGCACTTCTTGGCCTTGAGATTCGCTGCATACTCACTGTGCAGGGACGGGTCTTGATCCCTGACGACACTGAAGTTGTATAGCCGGTTGCGGAAAGACGAGCAGTGAGATACACCAATCGTGTGAGCTCCTATGTTAGAACAAGTCACATTAGCCACTACTCATTTAGCACATGAAAAGCTTAGTCACGTACTGAATATGTATTTCGATATCTCTAGATACTTATGGTTTAACTAATCAACTAATATCCTCTCGTTTTTATAAGTGGGTGATATATGGCCTCACCGGACAATAAAACCAAGTCTTTAAGATCAAGTCCTTGACTGGCGAAAAATGTTTGGAGAGCGGTGAGATTGCTGGTTGGAGGAGGGATGTTCCTCAATGCTTCTGATGCCCTTGAGATCACTCCATCTCTTCTCCCTGTAGGAACCCTCCAAAATGGACCTCCCTATAGGTTTAATGCACATCAGATACAGTTTTAATTCCCCCCTCAATCTCAATGCTTTATCTCTTACAAATCTATACACATTCCATCGTCAGTGGAGAAAACATTTTTCACATACAGTGTTAAGATCTAGACACACTTGAACAATGGTTATCTGCTTTTGCAGAAATGATATTTGTGTTGTTGTCCTTACAGTGGCAACAATCGCATCTCTTGCGGCCAAAGTGATGATGTCTGCACAAGAGACAATCCCAGGGCATTCAGCTTCAACAAGGCCCTTCATTCGATCGATGAAGTCAAAGCCTCTCACAGTGAAGTTTGGAGGAGAATCTCTCTCTGCCTGGTTGCTTGAACTAGAGTTCAAGAGCACCGAAGCATCACAACCCTGACAACGTTCAACAAACGACGAGCTCAAATTTCTCAAAGCCAGCATGAGATTAAGAAAAAGGTCGTACTTTTGAAATGGAGATATGCAATAAGTAATTCCTCCAAACTTCTCAAGTTTACCATAAGATATTAACATTAACTGATGCGAGCTAGATGGAAGAGAAAGAAACCAAACCCTAACGAAGCAATCGTGAAAGTGCATCCTCAGCAGAGCGGCTGCTAAAGAAGGAGCATTGCGGATGTGATATTCGACATACTCTCTCACAATTCTTTCAGCTTCTGGGCAGCTCTTCGAATAATAACCCATCTCAAGTTGAGCTTGAGTTGAGACAGCAGCATACCCTAGAAAGCCCAAAACAATCCCAATGCCCAAACCAATCAGTCTTCCCATTTTGCTTCAATACAAATCCTTCTCCTTTAGCAAAACTCACTAGATTAAACCTGTTTTATTTGGCCCAAAAGTGCTTTTCTTTGGATCTAGATGATTAAGTGAAGAAGAAGCCGTCCATGGTCGTAAATAATTATAGTGTTGGATATGCTATTAAGAACCCTAATGATGCAGACGGTTTCATGATCAACCAACACATGCGATAAGTTGTTCACTGCTTTTTCATTCTTTCAGTAAATTTCAAGCAATAAAGAATGGAGTACTTGGCCCTCCAGAGTGGTTGGGGCTGAATCAATAGTGGTAAAAGTAAGTGTATTTCGTCAAGATTATTTTTTCTTGGCAAGATAATCCATAATGATAGAAGAGAGAAAATGTTATATACTTAGATAAGAATATTAAAACGTGACAGTGTTGCTATGCCCCATTGAAGTCAGAGCCATGCATGCTCGACCAAATTCAATCATTTTTCCTTCAATCGAAGTTAATTGGATCATACAACAAAGGGTAAATGTTTTATAAACGCCAACTCCATCCTTTCATCACAACACATTTCATGATTTTCCACTCCAAATCAACCCCGAAGAACCAAGTATAATAAATTAGCTAGAAAGGGGAAATAACATAATAACCTTTGCAAAATTTAAGGGGGGTTAATATCGCATCAATCATTATCAAAACCATCCTTTGATAATTTGCGTGTTGGACACACAACTAGCACTTCTAAATTTTATTGATCCCACGTTCTCAATTGCAAATTCATATGTATACGCAATTTGCGTTGGTCCGGTCTTCTTTAGCAGCTCGATCTGATTCCAAAGTTGAGTGGAAGTTCAATCAGTGAATATTAAAATATTGAGTTTTTAGTCCCGTGTCCTGGAAACTTAAATTTTGAAAGAAAGACAGATTTCTGTTCTTGTAGTTCAACATTTTTATATGCATAACCTTGAAATAGATCGTGAAGAAGAGAATATGTTCACGGCTAAATCAGTTTAGGCCATTTTCGTATTGTATAATCGGAAGATTAAGGGATGTCGGTCAGAACACGTTTCTAATTATTTATTTACAACTTACGCAGTAAGTAACCGCTTTGCCTATACTTTCGTTCTCTATCATCATGAGAGTTTCTCTCTGGCTGAGAGTTCTCTTCACGGTTCTCCTGCTTTTCCTCAGCTTTCCGCCTACTGATGGATGAACATCGTCATGCTGACACCATTAGCTTTTGTTCATGGATTCCTCCGTCTTAGCATACCGAGTTAGTAGACCGGATATAGTATATATACTTGTACTCGACTTTTGATTTGTGTCAAGTGAGCGAAATGATTCGTGGTGTCTATTATTGATGCTCTGGGGAGGCCAATTTGATAATGCAAGTAAGATGCAATGAACGTGAGCTTATAATATGTTCATAGCCACATGCTTCTGTCCTTACAACTCCCCAATTATTGTCGATTTATTCATCCCGACGAATAGTAAAGCAAGAGCATCTTGAACACTACCTTTCCTCGGCCGACATTCCACCCTCCGAATCAATCAGAACAGGAAAAACTAAAGAATACCATACAACATGCAAAACCTCAGCAAATTCAAGGTGAGCTAGAAAATGAATCCATTGGTTAATTAACCAAATAGCATTTCTTCCTAATCTCGCCCGAATTGCCAGTGAGAACACCAATGTTGCCCATGTTCACCATGGACACGCCAAAGTCCTTGGCAAATGTCGATTTGCTCGTCAGCTGGAGCTGCACGTAGGCTTTGGTGGTGCTGTCGGTGAGCAGCGCGGCGTCAGACTGGAAGAGGCCTCTCCTCTTGGAGACGAGGGTGTAGTAGTCCACATCAAACTTCTTGGAGCTCCCCGGATCCATCTCGACGATGGTGGTGGCGTCGTTTGGCTTGCACTTGGTCTTGAGCTGAGCGACGTAGTTGGGGTCCATGGATGGGTCGGCATCGTTCTTGCCGGTGAAGTTGTACAGACGGTTCGTGAAGGAGGAACAGTGAGACACTCCGAGGGTGTGTCCCCCTGAATAATCATCGATGCAACTACACCGTTAATCTCACTGTGCTTAAATTATAAACTAATGGTTAGGACTTTGAATAATGTTAGGTATATAACTATGATTGGTCTGGTACCTGAGAGAACGGCAAGGTCTTTGACGCTGAGACCCTTGGCGGCAAAGGCTGATTTAAGCGTAGAAATGCCGAAAGTAGGAGCCGGTAAATTATTCAAGGCATCTTGGAGCTTAGACACTCTGCCATCCCTCCTTCCTGTGGGGACTTGCCAAGATAGTCCATTCATCTGAAACCAGAATCCAATTACAAGTTTAAGATATTACAGATTCTTATTCTGTACCCGCATAGCGATAACTGGAAAAATCCGTATCCATTAGCTGTGTCATCCAACTGACGGTTCAGAAAAATCATGTCGCATTTCATGAATTGACACATGTTATCTAGAGGCATGGGCGCATAGACTCGTGGAGCACTCTACGAACCCCATGAACTAGTTGAGTCCAAGTTTTTGACTTGTGTAGATGACTCGCACTCCGAACAGTTTGTGCTATTGACACGCCCATCGGAAATAAAATTCAAGCATTAATTCCATTCAAAACCATTCGTAAAAATGTCAATTTTGTCACAAATAGTGCTATAAGTTAGCACCTTGGAAAAGTGATATGGGCATTTGACAAACAGATTAAAAATACGCGCATTTGGTCACCAGTTAAAAAGTCATGCTTTTCAAAAGATATAATTTATGAAACAATTTTTGTAGAATTATAGAAATCCCTAGCTAGAACACAAAGGGAATCGAATCTTTTACTAATCAATTACCATGGTAACTGCATCACGAGCAACTAGGGCAAGAATATCAGCACAAGAGACAACACCAGGACATTTCTTTTCAAGGGCATCTTTGACTGCGTCGATGACTTGGAATCCTCTCAGTGACAGGTTTGGAAATGCATCTTTCTCTGCTTGGTTAGAAGATGTTGAATTCAGTAGCACAGAGCCATCACATCCCTGCGAATAAACCCAAAAAATAGAGGAAAAAAAGACAAAAAGAATGGAAAAACCAGCTTTAGAACTCAGGTAAGGTGCTTCTCTCTGCATGAATTTGCAAGTTATGGTAGGATTGTCTCATTTCTTATAGACATGAAGTTTGAAATCGAGACATTTCATTGCATACAACATAGGTGTCCTTCAAATCAAGTTCGATTATCCATAGTCAAATTGTTTTCAGGAACGCAAATTAGCCTACTAACATAAAGCTGGTTATCTAATTAAGATAGATCTCTACACATCAACAAATTATAACTAAAATTTATTAAGCGACAGATTAGTGATGCGGCAGTGATGTGCATTGTGCATATGTCTGATTTAAAGAACCTCATGCAGTAATTAAGAAATTGATGGCAACGGGGTCCGTCGAGTTGATAAAACCGCTAAAATAGAATTACCCTGACGAAGCAGTCATGGAAATGCATCCTCAAGAGAGGACCGGCGAGAGAGGGGGCCCGAGAAATGAAGCTTGCCGCCGTTTCCTTAACTATTTCTTCAGCCTGAGGGCACGTACTCTTGTAGAACCCTACTTTGAGGCCTTGAGCATTGGCGATGTCGAGGACAAAAGCGACCAGCACGAGCTGGAAAACCAGGAGAGAGAGAAGCTTCTGAACAGCCATTGGGATTGCTTTACAGTATCGCTAATCAGCTGATAATTGGCAATGAAGGTGTTGAGGATGACACAAGCCTTTTATAGTTCAGCACGAGTCTATGAAACTGCTAAACAAGAAAAGGGGAGAGAGGAAAAAATAGAGAAGATGAACTGTCATGGGGCCTCAAATGAGGATGAGTTGGTGTCTGATAATAATGTAGGCAGTGTGAATTACGAGAGTTGACCATTTGGGAATTGTTTTTGTATGAATCTTTGTTCTTGAGTTTATTGAGTTTTATTCTTTTTCATGATTAAGTTCAATTCGGTCCTATTGAGGATTCTTAGCCTTATTAAAACATGTTTACCGAGTGATCAGGTAAGACAATATTTCATTGAAAGTAAATGATCACTTGCTCATCACCCAGTATGATCTTGTCAAATTACTTAATACAAATAAGTTTGAAGAAAATTTCTCAATATATAACATTTCGCGATGATTTTGACATAATTGTAAAACTATTTTACTCACTTGCACAGATGTTGATAAAAACTACATGAGACCACTCACGCTCTTGCAAATGCAAGCATCAAGATCTAATTACATAGTCATCACAAGCTTCACGCCATAGATGGTTCACAAATAAGAGAAATTGCATGCGATACTATCACATATATTGTTGAAAAATCCAACCCATAATTGATGCTTTTAGCTCTTCCAAAACTAGCATATAAGGCCCAAAAAATGAAGATGGGGAAAACAAGCGATGCCATGATACAATGTCCGAAAGTGTAAATAATCAAGTAGAGAATAAACTACATTTTACCAAAGGCTCATATTAAAACTCCGAGCTCAAGTGATACTTTCAACGTATATTACGGCAACACTAGCCCTATGCATGTTATAATGAAATTTTTGCACATCAAACATATATAATACTAAAAGAACTAAAATTTTCTATCATTAGAGGCAAAGCTAGAACAGCACAATATTTACTTAATATATAACTGGAATCAAAGTAACTTTAAGGTGGACCGTCCTTAGATGCGATGCACGAAATCAAAACATGTTATATATTAATTCAAAGGCTACAAAGCTTAGTTGTAATTCAATATTCAAATCAGAAGAAACCAATCTGAAATCAAAGGAATGGCAAAAGGAACCATCCACTTCTTTTCCATGAAACCTCACGAAGCAACCATAACACGACAGCATCCTCATAAAAAACCATAAAGATTTCAAAAATGTGACGAAATCCTAATCATGGAATTGAGACGCCCACGACGAGCTTTTGCATGCATGTGTTAGTTCCCAAGAATCAATCTCTCTCTCTCTCTCTCTCTCTCTCTCTCTCTCTCTCCCTCCCTCTCTAATCATGTCGAAGAGTGGGTCGCGAATATGAACAGAAAATTTCATTTCGATGATGCCATATCAACAGCAGCCATAGGCCATATACTATATGCCATATCCAAAGGGGGAATTATTGAGGATCTTGGTAATCGGAACGTGATTCTTTTTTCTTTTTAATTACGTTCCCAACTTGACAGTCTTCAAAAAAGTCAAAAACCGACTGGCTTTAATAATTCCTGAATATGGTATAGTGGAAGAATCGTGCACGAGAGGACGTCTGGCAGATGGGTTTGATTAATGTGCATGTGATTAGAGAAGGCTACATTAATTAACGTAAATCCGCAGATGAACTCTCCAATAATCTCCTAGTTGGGCAAGTCGCGCCAAATCGAATGTCGGTCGGTAGGCTGCCCGTCGTTGTAAAGCTTTCCCAAACTTGTTTGACCACGAACGATGGGGCAATCGCCGCCAATGGCGACGTTGGAACGGCCCGATCATTTTATTCCATCAACGCGACATGCAATTCTAAATTTCACCGGCCAGCAACTACATAACATATATTTGGTATGGGCGGCATATCAGACTCATTAAAGTGTTCGAGATGGATAACTATCTAATATTGTATCCGAGCTCCATATTGGAGGTTCGAAAGAGAATTGCCTCTTGATAATCGAATTTCCCATTTATAATTTGCGTCATTTTATTTATGCATTTGACTCTAGACTGCGCAAAAAAAGGAAATGTTCAAAGGATTATTTGATAGGTGACGCAACTGGGCGCAATTAGCCGACCACCTGGAGGGAGCCGGCAGAGCAACTCACCTCACTCTTCAATTGGTGTTATCCAGGGCAAAATCAAACTCATAAATATCGGTTCTTATGTCAAAAGGATGGAAACGCCCTTGCCACTAAATCAACACTAGGGTGAGTCCAACCATCATTCATTCCTTCCAATTATACGTTTACTACAATTCATGTAATATCACATTCTTCGTTACCGAATTCCACCGCCTTTTTGAATTATCAAAGTATTTAAACTCATTTCTTGAGGAAATTACTGAAATAAGTCTTAAACCTATTGCAATCGTGTTAATTCAATCCTAAAATTTTATTTTTATTTTACCATTTGAATCCTAAACATTCTGCAATTGTGCCTATTTAATCCATTCAGCTAAATTTGACCGAGTAGCGTTGATGTGAACGCCGGCCCGCGCTGATAGATACTTTTCTAATAATATCTTGTTTTTTTCAAAAAAATTATTAATTTTTATCTTATCTCTTTTTTTTTTTCCTTCTCCCTCATTCTTTGGCAATTGGCTAGAGGAGAGGGCCGATCGATGGACTAAGGTGGCCAGCCAATAGCAAGCTCGCCTGCTATCACCTAAGTAGCACCGACACCAATAAGCGACACGCAATACGACACGACATGCCGACACGTTATTTCTCAAAAAATAGAATATTCCTACACATTGTATATTAGATGTATATTTTTATATATACATGATGATTAGTTCAATCAATTTAATTTGATTCAAATTCAAAATAAATAAATAATAAAAAATCCTAAGATGAATTTACTCTAAAAACATTAATCCACCATTTGTTAATATCAAATACTGTTTCAATTTAACAAATTCAACTCCACTCTAATAATCCATAGAACTTGGAGGTAATAAACAAGTAATCCACATTTTGGACTCACATGTTAGAGCATGTTGGAAGATAAGAGAAAAAAACTTAGGGGTAAATTATGTGTCACGGGAAATGAGAGTCGAAAGAGAAGAGAAGACTAGAATTTTCTTCTTTCAACTCTTTTTTTTCCTTACATATTTAAAATTTGAACTCTTATTTATTGAAAATTTTTAAAATTGACTCGTTGTATATAGGGATCATGTGTCATAATTTCGAACATTAGTGCTGGAGAGTATCGGAAGAGTTGACCAAGTGTGGAATTTTCCTACGCATATTGACCTAGTGTCAAAAAGTGTCGAAAAGTATCAGACACATGTCAAAGTATCCAACATAACACGAAAGCTCCCAAATAGCGTTGGTACTTCTTAGGTCGTCATTGGGCAAGGTTGAGCTTGTGTAGCTACTAGCGAGGGCGAGTGGATTGACAAGGCTATCCTTGCCAAGGGCCGGGTGAAGGGGAGGCAAGCTCCCCCTTACTCAATCCAACTTGGCCGACTACCTTAGTTTGGCAAATGGCCCTTCCCTCTAGTCGGTCGCCGGAAGAAGAAGGGAGGAGCAAAAAAAGAGAAAGATAAAAAATTAATTACAAAATTTGAAAAAACTATTACAAAATTATCTGCCAACACTGGCTAGTGTTCATATCAACGCTAGCTATGGATTAAATTAGTATAATTACAAAAGGTTTATGATTCAATTAACCAAAAGAATAAGTTTATAATTGAATCAATACAATTACAATAGATTTATGATTTTTTTGATAATTTCCCCCTCATTTCTCCCCTTTAGTAGAGAATAAAGCACTTTCTCTTAGATTTATCAATCTAAGTAAAACACAAATATCATAAACTTTATTATCGAATTCTATCGGTAAAGGATCGAACTATAACTCTCACTTTACTATCTAAAATGGTTATTCTTCATTTCTCAATCCATTGGTGGAAAAACAGCCCAACCATCGACCCATTCTCTGTTTTACCTCGGAGGCAAACAACATCATCCTTCGTGTAAGTGGCCAAAATACTAATTTTTTTTTTTTCACAAAATACAAGTTACTGGTAAGAAAAATCATGCAAAAATATAACCAAAGACAAAACCCATTCATTTGTATCCATCTAAACATTTCAGCAATATAAAGTATTCTCTCACGTAACTTCTCTTTCTAGACTTTCCATCTTTTATGCCACCTCATCCATTCATGAACTCAATAACAACTTCCTCACCCTATAATGCTTCTCCCTTAACCTTAAAATAATAACAGATCCATACGATTGTAGGTCACAAAAATTTTGTACAATCATGCCAAACTCAAGCCTCGACCTAAGAACAAGTAAAGATACGTGCCAATAATCAAAGGGTTCTTTTTCTTGTCACGTGTTCCCCTGACAACACATCTCTATATCAAAACTTCTCGCTGGTTTCTTCTCACTTGACCGCTTCCTAAGTTCAAATTGACACAGTACACTAAGAAAGGACGGTTGTCAATAGGATCTGGAGTGAAGATCATGTTCCCCAATGCCATGGTTTAAAAGCATCGCCTAGAGAGAGATTGTAGAGGGGTTATTTATGTTAAAACTCCTTGACATAACATAAGCAAACTAGTACACCCCCCCATGAACAGTTTGAGTGATAGTAGGAACTAGTAAAAAAGGACTAGAAAATGTACTAATTAGGATGCATAAGGATCAGACAACAAAGAGAGTCGATAATCCAAAACGACAGAGAGCATTCTAATTTCATCTACTATTAGATTATGCCAAGGCCAACCTGATTTTCAAGAGACATGATTTTCCAAATTTTTCCTTGATGAGATTCTTCTGTTTTTTTTTTTTTCCTGTTTTGGGTGAGAGAAATCCAGGAGATTATTATTGATACATAAAAATAGAAAAATTTCTTCTGTTTGGTACCATTTGCACATACTCCAACGTGAATGGTGATATTTCATCTCACTAGGCCCTAAAACTCATTTACCTGACTATTTTTGCCTATGTGCATAAGACAAAATGCATGGGAATTGGGAAAATTTCCCCCGTTGTGACATCAAAAATCAGACTACGCACGGGGTGAATTGGCGGTGATCTGACTGAAGAGAAGCATTCTTATCATTATAGTAAAACAAGGGGAAATGGGCATAAAGAGGAAGAAGCCATCGATCTTCAAGAGTTTTTGAATCCTCACAACTCCATGCGTGCAAATTCTTTCACAGGCCACCAAATGTAACTTAAAACGAAAGGAATTTGTTCGAGTGACCCCAGGCACTCATTAAAAAACCAATTAAAGAAGTATTGTAACGTTCAATGCATTAACTGTTCTATGAAGTGTACAATCCATTTTTTGAAAATGTAAACTTTCAATTTTATGTTTAACAAATGCCTTCGGGCACCTGTTGACAAGACCCAAACCAAAAACATCCCGAAACCACGTATTTCTCTTCCAACGGTCTTCGCATACCCACCAATGCCGTAGGAAGCTAGTTCTTCTAACAACCTCAGGATTCACCCGCTATGTTAAGTCCATATACGAGGGCATCAGAAGCCACTTTAAGTCCATGAAATCTGCCACCAAATGAATTTTGTCGTTGATTGGCACCAAGCCTGTCTGTCAATCCCCACAATCTCCTAACCACTTCGTCTTATCTCCCGGTAACAGCATCGTGATTTACAAACCCACAGCATCTGAACTGAATTCATTTTACCATTCACCAAGCTTTCAAAAGGCGATGCCCTTTAACGCAAGGCTAGTTCCACGCAGTCAAGTCAAGACGGCAAGATCCAATGCACAGTCATGGATCATGGTTAAATACTTCTCCTTCTTGTGGCGATGTTATCTCTATAAAATAAATAAGGGTGAGTCCACAAAACTTACTTGCAAGCTGCAAGCGGGAAGAAACTGAGAACTGAGAAGTGTTGACACGCCCGGGATGAGCAAAGTCCTGACCTTCAACACATCTTGCACAATATGAACCATACCTGGGACTGGATGATCCTTGGCCCTACCCTCAATCCTCTTCAGAATCATCAACCGGAGCTTTTTCAAGTCCACATTCGTGCTATAAAGTCGAGCATACATGCTGCAAAACTGTCTCCCTTCAAGAAAAATTCGACATAGTTCTCTCCTAGGAACCATTGCAACTGTCCTCCAGCTAATGAAAATGGAACACGTCTCAATCGATGAGAAAATTTATCAAACACCTGGCTGGCAGCGGAGCCATCAGCCAGGTGATCGAAATGTATGAAACAATTAAGACTGAGGACAAACTGGAAATGAAGATACCCTGTTGCTCGAAAAAGAGGAGACAGATCCAAAATGATGCGATCGAGGTCGTATGGACAAGCGGCCGCAGTGCTTGATTTAGAGGCTATACGAGTGCAAGTTCTCTCCCTCCGACTCATCCCTTGGGAAGAGAATCAGCGATTCGAACGGTGGACTGGAAGGAGATGGTCGTTCAGGATTTGGATTCTTCGTAGGCGCGCAAATCTTGAGACAGAAAAAGCAGAGCATGAAAATATTTGAATGATCGGGCTATTTCGATTTTTACTTTGGGATTTCTTTTACTTGACATTCGCACAAACACTTCTTGAACACAAAATCTTTAAAACTATAGGAAATCTTATTACAATTTAAGGTCATTTCAAGTGATTTGTCATGTTCGTTAAAGAAATTCGCGAAATTCGAAGCCGTAAATCCTTCATTTTAAAGCGGTCGTAAAGTGAAAACAGAGCAGCTCTAAAACGTGATTTTCAGTGGCAAAATGGCCGTGAGTCGTAGCCACAGGCCGCTGAATTTAAATGAATTGAATCGAGCAAAACATTCAAACAATCAACCCTCTTCACCTCTGTCGAGAGCTGCTGTCTCCATTGGCCCCGTTCGTCATTGCTGGGGTTCGAGACGGCGATCTTCTCTTCATATTCACAATCCCGATGCCTTCACCACAACTTCGACCGTGTCTGAATCTTAACTTCCAATTCTATGTAGATAGGACATCGAGTTGACTTAAAATTATTTCCTTTTGAAAGATTCATCTCCCTTCTAGCAAAGATGCTCTGCTCCCAGGTTTCGACAGTTTCCTGCGTTATTGCAGATCTTTCTTGAAGCTTTCTTGAAGGTATGATTGGGACCCATGGTTCAGTTCTGTTTCTGAATAAAAACTTAATGGTTAACTTCAACAGTTGCTCAGTTCCCACGGAAGACGGGGCTCTCTCATAGAACATATCTTGCTTCAGACGGAACAGTTTCCTGCGTTATTGCAGATCTTTCTTGAAGCTTTCTTGAAGGTATGATCGAATAACCACCACGAGGGAGGTTATATTTGTCTTTCGAAGTAAAGAGTTCTGGCCCTAGCAATCGCGGACTGTGGAAATAGTGCTTCCTTTGGCATGTTATTATCACTGTAATGTCTTTTTTTCTTTTTTTATCGAAACAAATACCATTTCATTCATTCAAAAGCACTACTTGACAAGCATAGATAACAAGATTCCAAACATAATAAATCTCAAAAAGGTTGAAGCACCAGCCAGTTGAGGGTCGTATATCCTTTTAGTAAGTTTTGACGATCCAATCTGCAACTTGATTGATTTTTTGTAATAAAATATTATCACTATAATGTTCATGCACTATTTTTCTTTAAGTATTTTTCCACAGTCGAGTTGATAGAATTGTCTCTACTTAATTATAGAGATCATGAGGTTGAATTTCACTTCATATGAATTAGAATTTTTAAGAGAAATGTGACAAAAATGGCATATTGATCTATTGTTTGCCATTCACAGACCCAAAGCTCGACCAAGTTTTGTTGGTTAATGGGTCGGGAAGTCTCTAGGAGGTTAGAGGGCCAAACTACGGCCCGTTATCATACTAACTTTCCTTTTAATTTTTTTACGAAGTGAATCCTGGGCCAATGTTCTCCATTAACGGCATTAATATGTGAACCGAAACCCACCGAGCGTGGCATGACTGGGACATGGCGACGAGTTGGGCAGCACGGGGCACGTGACGGCCCGAGCCCAAGCATGGTTTGCTCTGAAAATGGGCCGGTTCGGCCCGGCATGCTATTAGAGCTGGGCTCCAACAGGGTGAATTGGATTCGAGATCAATGCGTGTTCTTTTTCGCTATTAAAAGAATAAACACATATAGAAAATAAACAATTTGTCGAGGTCTGGGGAAAACAACCAAATTCAGGAATTTAATAGTTTGTATAAGGGAAAATGCCACAAAATATTCCAAACCATGTCACTTTAAATAATTTTACCCTGGACTTTTTTGTATCACTAAAAATCTTAAACTATATCACTTCAGATAAATTTATCATAAATCTTTATTTATATCATTAAAAATGTTAAATTATGCTTGCAGTGATATATGTACCTCAAATTTTCTTTCATGATACAAAAAATCTTGAAGTTGTACTTATGTAACACATTTACCCTCAAACTTCTTGACAGAAGGGCATTTTTGTATTTTTTTTCTTCCTCCTTCTCTCTCCTCTACTACTGGCCATGGTGGAGGGAAGTCAGCAAGAGCCACCCTTATAGTACAAAAAAATTCGGGATAAAATTATTTCAAGTAACATGAAAAGGTAAAATTGGATTTAAGATCGATGGATAGCGTCCGGTCCCCACGCTCCTTCAATTACGGAAAAGGAAAAATAAGATCAAAGGAAGTCGCTCGCTTTTCTCTGAGCTGTCGAGCGGGCACAACACGCACCCATCAGCTGCCTCCCCACCCCGGCAAACTCCGCCATTCCCCACCTGCCCGCCCACGTGGCGCCAATCGGGCGCTCCAACGGAAGCGCCTCCGACGATCTCGACCGTACATCCTTCCCCCCACCACCCCGAAACCGACTCCAAGGGGGGAGTCGTACGCTATCCGCATATAAAATTAATTGGAAAAGGGCGAGAGAATACGGAAATTTCCGCAAGGCATTTTGTGTGGCTAAGGAAAGAGCTCGTCCTCCTTCTCTCTCTCCCCTCTATATAAGGACCCGGCCGCGACCCAAAGGCTTTCGTCTCGCCATTGATTCTCTTTCTCTGGGTCTCTTTCTCTCTTCGGCGGTATATCCCACTTTCAGGTGAATTGCTGGTCTTTCTCTCCTTCGGTAATTGGGTTTCGTCTGCTGCTGTCTGTGTTGGAAGTTTCTTTGCGATCCCTTCTCGTCGGGTCATCCCGATCATCGATTCTCGTCTTTCTTTTTGGGTCCTCTGGGTCGTCGGTGGTAGTTCTTGATTTGGGTTTTCTGGGTATGTTCTAAATTCCGCGCCTTTTTTGGTCATGAGCTCTTGTTTCGGTTCTGGGTGATCTGGGTGTTCGATTAATTGTTTGTCGGCTTTTGTTGTTTGCGTTGGCGCATACCAGGTTTGTGAGAAAATTGACTTGTCTTGTTATTGTTGCTGGGATATCGTTGGATAATTCGATGAAAGTTCTCGGGGGAACAAACTGGAGGTTGTAGACTTCTGTTCTGAAAGATGAGTCGACGAGGTTAGGAAATAAGGGACCAATTCTTTGAGAGCCTTTGTGAATTCTTGTCAAAGGATGCCTTTTTAGAGGCGCAGAATGAATTGAAGATAAATACAGTTCTTGTTCAGATAGATCGGTGAAGTTAGGAAACAATAGAGCCAATTATTTTCCAGGCTTCTTGAAGTTGTCGTTAGATAATGCCTTTCTGATGTACCAAACAAGTTAAGGATAAATATGTGATGTGGTTTATGTTTCTCACAGAACGATTGATAGGCATCAAATAGTATCTCAATCACTTTATGTACCCTCACGTTTAAATTCTGGGCTCAGCTTTTTTATGGGTTTGAGAGTCTACGCAGTAGTTAACAAAACGCCCCATTTACTGATCCTCTGCTTTGGTGGAGCGATCCATAAGATCAAAGTGTGTGTAGAATTTATATAAGTGGTTTTTTAAGAAGACTAGAGTTCTGTAGAGCCGAGAAGATAGGATACTGATTCTTTGATCTTGAATCACCTGGGAATTATTAAAGGAACATTGAAAATTGGTTGTGTTGGCTCAAGTTCATAGATGGACGAGATGTCGTACTTTCTGGAAAATCCGAAAGCTATGATAGTTCAATGTTCTTTTCATATTTTGGCAAGATGAGTGGATAGATCTTCTCAAGTGCATTGTTGTCCTTGGTTGAGATTTGTTGTTGTTAAGTTCTAAGTATAACTTGTTTGGGTACATAAAACAGAGAAAAATACTAGCTGTTATTTTAACTTATTAGGGGGATTTTGGTTGGCAACTCTATTTTTTTGGTATAAACGATTTTTATGCATGATCTACATTGTCCTGCTTGGCTTATGTTAGGACATGGCATGATATGTAAAGAATATGCACAGTATTGTGCTAACTATTGGTGAATTTAATGATCGAGATATCTCCTTTTGTGAATATATTTTAACCTATATTTCTAATAGAATTGTCCTGAGATTAATCTGAACTTGATGCTTGTGGGCAGTGTATTGGCATATTCATTGTACTATGTGTTGTCCTAAAACTGCCCTGTTTTTAACATTAGGAGCTCTGATACATTGATGTTCAAGCTTGATGTTATGCCAGCATAACCATTTCAGTCTGTGATCTTTCTTCATGTAATCTGTCTTCTGAGCTGGTTCATGAGGAAATGTTTTCTGATGCCCTTTTAACCTCTTGGTGGACAAATAAAATTCAAATATAATTATGCTTAGGATGAGTTTCTCAATGTCAGAATCATCAAGGTTTGGAAGATTACAGACTGTATTCCTTGTTCTAAAGACTTGACCAACATGAAAAGTGAAACTTAATTGGTTCTAATTTGTTGTTGATGACATGCTAATCATTTGTTTCTTCAATTTTTTTCAGCTTCAAATCCTTGCCTAAAAGAAGAACAAAGTCCTTTGTGGTTACTCTATTTTCATGTCTGAGCTCGACGTCCAGGTTCCAACTGCTTTTGGTATGTTTCGTTTGCTCTATTCAACACCCTTTAGATCAGTGGTTTCATTGGCTAATGGCACTTGTGTTGGTTTTCTATCATGTATCGTGGTGCAACAGATCCTTTTGCTGATGCGAAAGCTGAGGATTCAGGTGCTGGGTCAAAAGAGTACGTCCACATTCGTGTCCAGCAGCGCAATGGTAGGAAAAGCTTGACCACTGTGCAAGGTCTGAAGAAAGAGTTCAGCTATAGCAAGATACTCAAGGACCTGAAGAAAGAATTTTGCTGCAATGGGACAGTAGTCCAGGACCCCGAGTTAGGCCAGGTGAATACGATACATGGATTCTTGGCCTCTTTTGACTAGAATTAAATTTGTCTCCTGTTGGCTCACGTGTCTTTTTTATGGTTTTCTTTGCTATGTGCTTCGGCTGAAACTTTCGATATGTCGGTGCAGGTCATTCAACTGCAAGGTGACCAGAGGAAAAATGTTTCGACCTTCCTTGTGCAGGTCAGTATATTTCACATGACTTCAATCAAACCTTAACTTGATTCCAAACTGAACCACGGTTAATTTGGTGTCATCTTTATGAGCAGGCTGGGATCGTGAAGAAGGAACAGATCAAGATTCACGGTTTCTGAAGCTGGGAAGTTGGGATTGCTAAATGTAGTTTGTTTACGTGCCCACGAGGCGGTGGTGCGCATTACATGTTCTCAATCGCCTAATTGTGACCAACAACTTTTATCCTTATATGTATATGTAGGCAAGAGACCTAGAGACGACATAGTATATGTATGATGCTATTGCTGGCTCTGCTGCTGCTTCTGAAATTGTGATGGTTGGTTGCATCTTATGTCTGTGATTTCCTCGAGTCGTTTCATTTTTCATTTTCCGTATAAGTAGTTTGCCATATAAGGAGGCTTTGTATGCATTCTGTGATCTCATGGTGATGACCAAGGAGAAGAATAGGGGCTGGTTGATTTCCAAACTTCAATTTTTTCTGACTAATGTCATACTCCTAGCTGTTCTTCCCGACAGGAGGAAGCCATACACGGCGTACATGCCGCTGCGTATATGGTCTGTTTTTGCGGAAGTTTTAGACTGTACGTCTTAATGAGATGAGAGTTCTGTTGAACCCCTTCGTACCTACTGGCACACTTATTAAGATCAAGGGGATCAAAGATCCCCAGGAAAAAAAAATGAAGTGAGGTGATGTTGGGAGTAAGAAATATTCTGAAACCAGAAAGATTGCTGCGCTTGCCAAGATGAGATAGGGCATATTGTTGGAGACAAAAAGTCACCATGGATCGATGTTCTTTAAAAGAAGATGCAATATTGCTATCAACCCATGAATGCTAAGAGAAGTTTCAACAGCTTTCGCAATCTGGAAAAGCCCTTCGTTTGCCTTTGATGAGTTTCTTCTCAACTGGAATTAGGAAGGTGGTCGATAATGGTGTATGGTTGCAGATTAGGCTTGCTCGGGAAGGGAGGATGCTGATAGGACCGTCCTGTATTTTGTCTGAAACCGCCTCGCGGTGTTGCACAAAGCCGTGGGAGCTGTATCCCGAGACTTCCGTGACTTTGTTTGTGCTTTAATTTGATGACTTTTTGACCCCCATAAAAAAAGGGTAGGACGTTGGAACTTCACCTCTCCAAAAGGGAAGCGACTAAAGAAATGGACGGCACTGGTGATCGAAAAAGAATGTTTTTGGTTTCGTGAGTAAAAGAAAAATTGAGCCGAAAGCCTTTTTTATAAATATCTTTCTAAATCCGGTCCAATTGGGTTCCGTTAAAAACCGTGGGACACTAAATGGAATTCGATGTTTCAATCAGACCGATTCGCGCGGCATCACGGGCTAATCACATCGATCGCATGAGATGCATAGTAATTAAATTTATAATGTCCGAACTCCGTGTGGGACAGGTAGCGTATGCGATGAGTATAAGCTTTTATAATATAAAGAGGCGTTTACCGACCCAACAGTTTCGTAAAATTAAAACATGTCGGGATCGGCACGCCCGAGGAAAATTCCTTCCGTGCACGAGAACTGTTGTCGCTTTGTCGCTACCAACCAAAAGCCCCCGATGCCATCTCCTTCGAGCCCCTGCTACAACTACCCATCAAACTTGGACTTCCCGAACTACCATTCCTCTGTTCACACTCGCCCGGAGACTCTCTCTGTCTCTCTCTCTCTCACCGGCCATTCTTCTCCGTTTCGACGAACTTTCCTCCCCTTATTTAACGCTTCCCCTCGATTAACCTTCCCTTTCAACTTCACCCGACACCAACAGTTTTGACCCTCTTTAAACCCTGCAAGAAAATTCCTCGCGCTTCACCGGAACTTCAATGGCTGACTCGGGTCTCTCCTCCTCTCACGATGCAACGACATCAGCGGACTCTAGAGGTAGCTGTTTCGTGTCTGAAACTTGTGTATTATATTTATGTTCTTTTCTTTTCTTTTCCCTTTCACCTACTCTTCTTGATAGTAGCCCCGGGACCATAACTTGTCGGTGGAACTGCAGGGGATAGTAGTCAGGACCTCAAGCTCCTGGAATTCTCTGAAGATGAGGAGACCCTTATAGCCAGGATGTACACTCTGGTTGGTCAGAGGTTAGGGGGAACTTTCATCCATCTCTTTTAACTCTCTCTCCCTCTCCCTCTCTCTCTCTTCTTTCGGAAAAAGAAATCGTGACATGTAGTCATGGAGTGACGAGGGGTTTTGGGGGTTGGTTTCAGGTGGTCGCTGATCGCCGGGCGGATTCCGGGGAGGTCGGCAGAGGAGATCGAGAAGTACTGGACTTCGAGATGTTCGAATGGGGAATGGAACAGAGAGAACTAGGAGCTGTGGGAGAAAGATTTTCCCTCCCCCTTTTAAGAGAAGGAAAATTTTTTCAGGGAAAGTTTCTGAGATTTTCGTTTTGTATTTCTCTTGTGGTTGGGAATTTTTCCAGTTTCTTTGCAACAAAGGAGGAGGAAACCGGTGGCAGTTCGGGTACTCGGTGGTATTTTCTATCAAATATTAAGGGTAAGGGAAAACCTCAAACGAGAAGGAAAGTCTAGTGTAGTGTAACATTCGAGTGTCGAGTGCTTGTGAATATGAATATGTCATTCTAGTGTTAATGTGATTCGATATGCCATGGTCTCAATTGACAAAAGAAGAAAAAAAAGACAACGCGGAATGAAAATGAACCAACTTCACTTCAAACGAACTGAATGCCTAGGCCCATGGCAACCGATCGAACCGGACCGGACTGGACGGTTCTATCTCACTCGGGCCTCGATTTGCTGGTACAAGTGAGTTCAGTTGGAGTTTGGGGACGGCATCAATGGTAAACGAATTCGGCCCATAAGCAAAATCCCAGTATAACCAAATCCGACCCGGCATGGTCCATGTAAATGGGGCCCTCCGTTTCAAACTTTCACTTCTTCCTTGGACAATGGAAGTGACATGAATTGCATTGAGTCTTGTAACTTTGACAATAAGGCTCCTTCCCCTTCTCTTTCGTGTTTCCAGCTCACTCAACATTATATCATCTATCTTCATGGGCCGTTACATCAGACGATCAGTAATGACTAGACCATCACATTAATTTTTTTTTATCATAATTAAAATGACTAAATTAGTAAATCGTCAAATTATATAAGAGGACTAAGTCGATAAATTTTCAAAATATTTACAACTAAATTAGTAAAATCAAGAGGCTTAAGATTGAACTAGCCGTCATATAATAGATATGAGACCTTTTGAACAATTTCCCCATGTTTAAGTGATATCGTAACAACTAGCAAGTGAGAACTAATTCAAACGATTGAAGATATGCTGCATCCAACTAATAAACCTATAAAAATTACTTAAAAGCACAAAAGAATCTCGCCAATGGATTCCATTTCTTGAACTTATCTTCATTGGTGTCAGTGACAAATGTATTGTAGATAGGGGGCTAACTACTGAACGAATGCTTGGGTATATTGTGAAAGAACTAGATTGATCAAGCAATTGCATGCTTCAAAATGACGTGATCCTCAATCAGATAGGTTAGGTTGCGATCAGGATGCCCTTTAATCGAATCACAAATAGGCGGCTTCTTTGATCAACTACATGATCGTCAATCTTCATTGAGTGACATATGTCCTGATTGGGAATCTTTAAGATCTCAAAAAACTCCGACATTTCATGAAAGATCACATTGTTACTTACTTTTGGCCGATCTAAATTACCTCAATGAAAATGCTCGAGGAGGACACTATACATCTAGGTGACATATGTGAATGTCAAATTGAATGAAGAAGTTACAAATAAATTCAACTACTACTATAGGGCACTTTTTCTTTCCTAGATCAGTGTTCACTTAGATAGAGAATACGCAAACATATTTGCATCGTCTTTAGTATCCGATGAAAACGTTTTCCATCACACTAGACCTTGTGCCTGCTTTCGTGCTCTGTTTTGTGCAATGGAAAAAAAAGAGAGTATTGATAGATATTCATGTCCCGAAAAAGGGTGTATGTGAACATGAGCAATCAAATTGAGCGATGCGCCAATCAGAAAAAACTTTTCACACGATAAATTGAAAATTGAAAATTCAGAAAAGAGGTAGTGAAGGAATGGGTTGGCAGCAAAGTGTCATTATCTGACATTGTGGGTAGTTATTATTTGGTGGGTCGGTGGATAAATGGCATGGAAAATATACAAGTTGGGTCAAGATTTTTTATTTTATTTTTTTTACAGACGATAAGAGTTTCATGACAATAATAGATAGATATTAGGGACAGATTTCATCAATAAGAGGAGGCCAAATTCAAAAGCTATGGATATAGGGAAAGAATAGCCGCCAATTATATTCAAACACACATGAGATAATGATTTGAAAAAATGAAATAAATGTTTTCTAAATTTTTAAAATGGTGCAATATACCAATCAAAAAAAAAGGTGCAATATAATCATTGAATTTTTAATTTATTTAATGTGATTCCTGAACTTTAATTAAACGGACAATGTGACATAAATTTTTAATTTGCTCAATGTAATCTCTAAACTTTTAGTATATGTTTAATTTAGTCAATGGACTATACCAATATATTCAATGTTATCCTTGAACTTTAGTTTACCGTACATTTAATTTGTTCAATGTATCTTTTAGTATATTCAATTTAGTCACTGGGCTATACAAAAATATTCAATATTGTCCTTGAATTTGAATAATAAAGGATAAAATTTAATGTGTTCATATAGTTTAACAACTAGATTGACCATTTACCAAAAGGGCAGGGACCACATTACACATTTGACCAAACTTCAACAACTACTTGTCAAGCTAACTATCCAAAAATCCTAAATTTTGCACTATTGTTAATTCAGTCACAAATCTTGTAATAGTGTCAATTGAGCATACACATTTTTACATATTGTCAATTAAATTCATTCAGCTAATTTTGACAAAAAATCACTGATGTAGATGTCACCAGTCCTATATGGCACAGTCAACGTTGAGGTGAACAATTTTAATAATATTCTAATGCCTTTTTAATTATTTTTTCTTTCTAATTTCCTTCTTCAATGACCATGGTCAGCAATCTCCACTAGCCTCAAGTGAGGGCAAGGGTGCCCTCACCAGACTAGGTGACGACAACTCTCGATAGGGGCAGGTGCGAGAGTCCCTCACTAGAGGTTGGTGTGGGTGATCCTCAACGAGGCTCGACAATGGCTAACGGAGGGAAAAAGAAAAAGAAAAGCAGAGAAAAAAGAATATTAGAATATTATTAAAAATTATCTATGGCAATATATCAGTGTCACGTAAAATAGTCAACGTCCACGTCAACAGTTTCCAATCAAAATTGACCGGATAGACTCAATCGACAAAACATGAAAATATTTCGAATTAATTGACATAATTATAAAATTTATAACCAAATTAGTAAAAGTATAATATAATTTTGAATTTTCGGATAAGTTTTTCACTTTTTGTGGAATTATCCTCAACAATTTCCAAAGGAAAATAAAGTTTACTAAAGATTTGAAAAGAAAAAAGCTCTCTCCTCGAAATGCTCAAAACCCAATCCTACATAGGATCACCATCCACCATAATTGCAGCCACATATTCTTTATGCCGCATATGCCAAAGAGATTCACTCCCCGGTGTGCGGCTGCGTTTGCCCCCCGCTTCATATATATTTTCTCACCAACCAATATTAAATTTCTCAGGATTGGAGGCATGGCATCGCGCCCTGAAAATGAAAATTCCTAGTCAAATCAGCTATCTTCAAGAAAATCATAAAAAAATTCTTCGGTGCATTAATAATGCAGCAGCTTTTTCTCTTTTCTTCTTTTGTTTTATTTTATGGCCCATGTCCTTGACGTAATCGTGGCCATCCCCACTTTGAATGCGACCAAAAGGATTCGACTGCCACCTCCCTCCATACCCCGTCTTTCCGCGGCCAAAGAATCTTCTCATTAATTTTCGCCAATAAATTGATAGTATAGTTTCTTGCGTGCTCAATCCGACGTCCATGGAACATCACCCACCTTTTGCTACCAATATCATGCTTAAAGATATTCCTTATCTAAAAGACTAACACAACATTCTATAATATTTATAAAACACGTTCCTTAATGATTTCTCTAGCACGTTATGGATCGACTTCACACATGAAACAGAGATCATTGTACAACTCACATCAATCAAATAACCAAAAACATGGAATAGCCCAAATGTTGTTTCGTCAGTTGCTCCACTCTAATTTCCATCGTTTTCTTATGATATAAAATGTTAAACTATTTGAATGATAAATTGTGATTTTATTCAACAGTTTCAACTTTTAAATCATGGGTGATGATCCTACATATGGTATCAAGTAAGAGGCGGTCATTTCAAATTCTTTCCGGTGGTTTTCATGACTTTTGTATTGGATGTTGAGGAACAAGTAATGCAGTTGACATGGATGAGATCGGTGAGAGGATAGAGTTTAGATGATCTATCATGGAGAGGTGCCTCTAGCAATGACTCAGCATATATAAAAAAAGAGGTAGAGAGAGAAGGCAAATTCTTGTCTTTTTTTTTTAGGGAGGGGGGAGTTATCTTAAGGTAGTTCTCTCGTTCGTGTCGTCCTCGGGAGTCTCAAAAACTGGTTATCATGATCCTGTCGTCATCCTTTGGGTCATTCATGCGAAAATTGCCCACGAAATTTGACAAAAGCTTTCACAGGTCGAGAGCGGGCGTTCGCTAGTGCGTCAGATTAACGTCCTACTCCTCTCAGTCTCTCGGCCAATGCATGGTACTGGATTTGCTGTTAGCTAAGCCTGAAACCCTCTGAAATGCACCATGCCTCGACACCTAATGCTTTCTGAACCTACGTGTGACGGTCCCTAAGAAGCTTCATGTCGAGAGCTCGAGGCAACCACATGTCGTTCCCACGGCAAGAAAAACGTAGTCGAGTCTAGTTTTACATCCCGCGTCGTCATCTGTTGACGTGATGTACATCTAAAACGATACGTCGCCGCCGATCACGTGTCGTTCCGTAAACCAAGGTCTAAGACGGATGGGAAAATAACTTAATTTTTTTTCTTGTGGGTGTCGAGCGATCGCGTTGATTGATGCTGTGACGGTGCTAAAGTCCCTTGAAGTTCTTTCAGGTCGCGCCAAGAAGATATACAGATGGTATGCACATTGCGTGCCGATTCGGCTCACGATAAGAGCGACTTCAAAGCTCGGGTGTCTTGGGAACACAAGGCTCGCTAATCGGAACGGTGGTCTGGAAAAGATGGTGCAGGTTTGACCAACCCGTCGCGATGCAGAAGAAATACATGACCTTATATACTTGTAATGAAGCTTAATACCTATCGGTAAACTGCCCTGGGGCTCCTGTCCAGTCAGACATGCAGTGCAGCTGAAAGAAGACCTTCGCATTTGCCATTGCAGTTGCAACGGATAAAGGTTTCAATTGCAGCGACTCTTCATCAAACACCAATTAATCATAAAAAAAAAGGGATTTATTAACACATAAGTATATGACCTTGTTAAGGGTTTTGTGAAAAATAATGTTAGGGGAACTGTTTCTAATGAACTTACTATTTTTGTGATGTGCACAATCAACATTTTTTACAATCAAATGTTTTAGTAAGCATGTTTTAACGAGTGTCACAAACACTCCATAATGAGATCCTTATATATTTGAGGTTCTCGTTGAACATTCAAATAAAAATATATATGAAAATAAATCAAAATTTTGACAAATAGGATGGTTCTTTATTAGGTATAGGATACTCGTTTATCAAACCCTAATAGGGTGAACAAAGAGGACAAAATGAGAACCGAAGCGGTTGGGCAATGGGCATTAAAAGCGAAAGTTGGCATCATGCTGGGATGGGAAGAAGAAAAGCATGGTGGCACAGGATGGTTGGAGAGAGGCCATCTTCTTTTACGTGCCCAGCAACATCAGCTCCCAAGAGACAAGTTTCACTCCATTTCATCTTTTTTTAATGTAAATATAACAATCTGTAGATAAGTTTTAAAAGGAATTGCAGTGGAAATTTCTTGGATTTTGTTCTTTTCTTATCCTCAAAACGGTCCGAGTTTTTATTTTTATTGGTTTCACGTGGTGGAAGAGATCGACACCTCTCCGATTCTTGTTATAAATATCGAGGGGACTTGAGGGAGCTCTTGCATGAACTTCTCCAAATAGTTTTTACTGTACTATTACTTGGCCCTTTCTTCCTTTGCCTGAACCAAGTTCTAGCCATGGCTGCATCTTTCTCAGTGCCTTCCATGGTAAGCCCTTCCTTAACCCTTCTTCATGACTCAAGCCTTCCTCGGTCTTTCTTCTGCACTCTTATTGCATGCACTCAATATTTTTGTTATCGATGATTTGAATTGAACTCCAAAGATTCCATTGTGTTGGTTCAAGCAATTTGTGGGTATTTTCAGGCAAGAAACACATCTTAGAAAATCACCTGATGAACAATAAGGTTGCTGAATCTAGTGAAAATGAGCTAAAATAGGTCAGATGTTATCTAATATGTCCTGATTCAGTACTGAATTTTAGCCTCTTTGTGAGGATACTGCACAAGCAACGCTAAGATCATTTAGTTAGTGGCGGTGGAAATGACAGGATAGTTATCATGATGTAAATGTTTTTTGGCTGCACATGACAAAAATTCATGAACACCATCTTTTGCTGTGAGCGAATGCATGTTCTCTCTCTCTCTCTCTCTCTCTCTCTCTCTCTCTCTCTCTCTCTCTCTCTCTCAAGTTTGCCTCTTAGATAATTTGGGGAGTGCTTATTACAATAAAGATTGCTAAAAAAGACATGAATTTGCTCTCACAGCAGCCTGTTATGTGCAGTTTTTGTCATTTGAAGTTTTGTGTTTGGTACTGTTATTAAGTCGTTGTTTCCTCGTGGACAGCTATCTGATGCACAAAAATTGTCGTTCCTCTCAGAGGTTTACTATAAAATTCAGGAGAGCATTGGCCTTCCCTTGCTTGCCTCCGTTCTGATATCATGACGTTTTTTTCTGAATCTATCTTGTTTCCAAAGAAAAATGAAGCATTCATATTCTCATCTTTAAATGGTCGAGTGACTCCCGGACCCAGGCCAGGTCCGGGATCAGGCTGTTAGATTAAGTCGGTCCCAGAATTTTCATATGATATTTCATCTCTCGCTACCAAATATAGAAGTTAAAGATCATGCTCATCCAATCAGATCTAAACAAGATAATTAAAAGGAGGGTCAATCTCTGTAAACTTGTGCTTGTTTATGAGGACTTCGTGCTAAATTTTGAGCCTCAACCAATTCATAGTACATGCGACTACTTCTATGATGATGTGCACAAAACTCTTAGATTTAAGTATACTGGGACTTCCGAATGAAATAGTCATCCAAAGAATGATTTATCTTTAAGCAATTTAAGGGATGATGAAGAATTTACACCAGATTTTGCCACCCTTCAGCTCTATACATTCAGTATTCTCTAATGGCGACGAAACTTTGCAAACTACATATTGAGTCTTAATAAGAATTGCTTGACACATAATATCACTCGAGATTCTTAAAAGTATACGAAAATGGTCGAAATCTTTGAATAGATAATGGAGGAAGAAGGGAGGTTCGAAGCCGAAGTTGCTGAGGTGCAAGCATGGTGGAACTCAGAGAGGTTCAAGCTGACACAGCGACCCTACACTGCTAGAGACGTCGTGGCACTACGGGGCACCTTGAGACAAGGCTATGGCTCGAACGAGATGGCGAAGAAGCTCTGGAGAACTCTGAAGACCCACCAAGCCAACGGCACGGCCTCCAGGACTTTTGGCGCGCTCGACCCCGTGCAAGTGACCATGATGGCCAAGCACTTGGACACGATCTACGTCTCTGGTTGGCAGTGCTCGTCAACCCACACCTCCACCAACGAACCAGGGCCGGATCTCGCTGACTATCCCTATGATACCGTCCCGAATAAGGTCGAACACCTTTTCTTTGCTCAACAATACCACGATCGTAAGCAGAAGGAGGCACGGATGAGCATGAGCCGAGAGGAGAGGGCCAGGACCCCATACGTCGACTATCTCAAGCCAATCATTGCTGATGGCGACACTGGATTTGGTGGCACAACAGCGACTGTCAAGCTGTGCAAGCTTTTTGTCGAGCGAGGTGCAGCTGGTGTCCACATTGAAGACCAATCCTCAGTGACCAAGAAATGTGGTCACATGGCTGGTAAAGTGCTCGTTGCGGTCAGCGAACACATCAACCGGCTCGTGGCTGCGAGGTTGCAGTTCGATGTTATGGGAGTAGAGACTGTCCTGGTCGCAAGAACCGATGCCGTTGCAGCGACTCTGATCCAGACCAATGTGGACACTAGAGATCACCAATTCATATTGGGTGCCACTAACCCGAGCCTCCGAGGGAAGAATTTGGCCTCACTTTTGGCAGGGGCAATGGCAGCTGGTAAAACCGGGCCTGAGCTTCAAGCCCTCGAGGATAATTGGCTGGCCATGGCACAACTCAAGACATTCTCTGAATGCGTCACAGACGCGATCAATAACATGAACGCTGGGGAGGACGAGAAGAGGAGGAGGCTGAACGAGTGGATGAACCACTCTAGCTTCGACAAGTGCCTCTCAAATGAGCAAGGCCGTGAGATCGCAGAGCGACTGGGGCTCAAGAATCTCTTCTGGGATTGGGACTTGCCTAGGACCCGGGAGGGATTCTACAGGTTCAAGGGATCAGTTATGGCGGCAATAGTCCGAGGATGGGCTTTCGCACCTCACTGCGATCTCATTTGGATGGAGACTTCAAGCCCCGACCTGGTGGAGTGCACCAAATTTGCTGAGGGCGTGAAGTCAAAGCAGCCGGAGATCATGTTGGCCTACAATCTCTCTCCCTCGTTTAACTGGGATGCTTCAGGAATGACGGACGAGCAGATGAGGGAATTCATCCCAAGGATCGCCACATTAGGATTTTGCTGGCAGTTCATCACACTCGCCGGCTTCCATGCCGACGCGCTGGTGATCGACACGTTCGCCAAGGATTTCGCAAGGAGAGGAATGCAGGCTTATGTGGAGAGGATTCAGAGAGAGGAGAGGAAGAATGGAGTGGACACACTGGCCCATCAGAAGTGGTCTGGTGCTAATTACTACGATAGGTACCTCAAGACTGTCCAGGGAGGCATCTCCTCCACAGCTGCTATGGGCAAAGGCAAGATGAACACCTTTTAACCTCCATTAGCACTTCATTGTAAAATTAAGCGCTTTTAACAATTCAATTTGGTTCGGTTCACATTATTATCATTTCTCATGCTGACAAGAATTTTGTGACATGCAGGGGTGACTGAAGAGCAGTTCAAAGAATCGTGGACAAGGCCAGGGGCGGTGGGGCTCGGAGAAGGGGCAGTTGTGGTCGCGAAGGCAAGGATGTAGGAGAGCTATATGTGGCTATTGTCAATGGGGGATTTGGAGGGATCATTGCCCAGTTTCTCTATTTTGTGGAACTGGAGTAGAATAATAATGTGTGGCAAATAATCTACAATTAGGTCATTTGTGTCATTCTGGGCATTGTTTTTCGGGGCCATAATGTTGCATGTCAGCAATCTTTTTGAGCTCTCTTCTAAACTTTTGGTCTTTGTACTGCTTCGAACTCTGTTTATGTTCATTGCAATTTGCTCAGGTGTTTGAATGAGTCGCTTTTTATTTTAGCACAAGTATAGAGAGTCATATATGCTCACAAAGAATAAGAAATCATCTAAATGTGGTGGAAAAATAATACCAAATCAAAACAACAACATAATGCACAGTTTCACAGGCTTCATCTCCACTTTCGAAAGAGTCCTGAGAAAAAAAAAAGAACAGAGTGGGGTGAGAAAAAGTTGCCGCCCTGCACCTTGTAAAGATTTGTCATCTTCATCCCTTTATGCCTTCACGGTGGATTGGAAGCTTGATCATTCTGATGTGATCACTTCTTCCATGGCTTTAGGATTGAGAGTATAAGGATGACTGCAATGATTAGGAGCAAGATGATGCCAATAGTCATGCACTTTCTTGACTTCTTTTGCAAGCTCTTGGCAGTGTTGAGAGCATCTGTGCCCATGTTCACATGGTCCACTGCATTAGTCACCTGCACCAAATCGATCTACTCAGCGTCGTACCATTAATTGGTATTTAGTAGTTTCACTAGCATTTCCCTTCACTGGTAACTTAGGACTTCAAATATTTGTGCAAATGTAATCCCATCAAGCCAACAAACCGAGGCAGGAGTCAAATTGGAGGAAAACAGGCCAAATATCAATAAGAGTTCATTTCAGAATTCAAACTCATGACTTGCACTGTCATACCGCATTGTAGAATCATTCTTTCTAAAACTATAAATTGTCACAAAACAAACTCGGTAAGTAAATCAAACAGATTCGTTAACATTCACCTCTGCCAGCCAAATTTGTCTGTCCCCCTTATAGGTTTTCTGCACCTTAGCTACATAACTGTATGTTTACTCAAACTCAAAAAGTACGAGAAGATTTTGACAAGCAGTCTAAAATGTGCTCAATTTTTATTTTTTTTTCTTAATGTTGCTTTCCTTTATTATCGATAATATTCTATGGGAAGCAGTCAACCTCTAAGTAGACATCAATCATTGTAGATTAATACTTAACAAAGTCTAAACTAAAATTGCCAAAGCAACTTTTCATAGCATAAAGTGTGAGTTACAGTTCTAGCACCCAGGAAGAAGCAGCAAACCTGACTCTCGATGTTGTCTAGGATCTCCCCCTGGGCTTCTACTAGGACCGCCATGTCCAAGTAAATCTGACAACACCAGAGAAACTAATGTTAGGGAATGCACATCAACCTTGACCGTCCTTGCTTAGTTCTTAGAGAAGGAAATACCTGATGCAAGTCAAGTAGCTTTTTCTCGATTTCCATTACCGCATCATGTCTCTCCTGAATTTCTTCTAGTGTATTCTCGACCTAGAGTTGTAGCCAATGACATTCAGTAGTGCAATATACGGAAATCTCAAGCCTACATGAGTTTGCTTCAAGGGAAACTGTAAATGATCCTATTGAAACTGCTCAGACCCACAGTAAATTTGCAAGACATACCTGTCCTCGTCCCATTTCTTCAATTGCTTTCTGGAAGATTTGCTCACCATCTCCCGTTTCTATTAGGCGGTCAATTGTCTAACACAGCCCATTAGATTTAGCCAATTACAGTGTGATCCATAGAGAAAGAACTCAAATCTGAACATAAGGACTCAGGCTCACCTCTTCATCTGGTCTCGTTCCCGTGACTACACAACGATGAAGAACCAAAAGAGTTCAAAATGGTTGCCATTATTTATCAATATACATATTAGCACAATAGAACAGCTGCTTAAACCTATTGCTAATATCTGCCATGTTGAAGATTGGAACTATGAGGAATTGTGGACTCTTACCCGTGATGACCCTTCTCTCAACAATTGAGCGATACTCATCCTGAATCTTTTGTCTGAGCGTCTGAAAACATACATCTTACATGAGAAGTCATGCCAGAGACTAGTTAAATAGACGGGTTTAACTAAAACAAGACCTGAAACTCTGTCATTAGTTCCCTGAATTTTTTTGTTAAAGCACTGCAAAGATAAAACCATTGATTAATCCATCAGACAATTTTTTAACAATAGGGACAAATGTAATCGCTGCTTGACACTGGCAACGCACTTTGTCATGTTCATCCTCGATCTATCAACTCCTGTTCCCTTCTCACATCCAGGTTTCTTCCGATTTGCTATGTTCTGAAAAGAAAAACGCAAATATGCTAATGAGCTTTACAGAAAATTATAGCCCATATCAACAGAGTAAGCAGAATCGCACCTCTTTGTTTATTGCTTCAAGTTTTGCTTTCACATTTCGTGCAATTTTCCCCACTTCATCCACATCTCTCTCCATCTGCTTTTTGATTGCTGAGAAGTTTGACATTTCGCTCTCATTATAACCCGGATGAATTCGGAAATTCAGATGAAATTAACAAAATCATTCAATCTTCTGGTGTTGTTCAAAGGCAAAAGATTTCCATCCAGGATTAAGCTGCTTATCACCCCCCAACCACATGATGAGACAATTACCTTTCATAGCAGAGGCTTTTGTAACAGTTTTTGACTCCTCGTTAGAATCCTGTTTTACGTTAAAATTAAGCAAGTATGGTCAAATGAAACATTATAGTTATGCAGACCCCTGAAATCAACCATGCATAATGTAATTTGACGAAGCCCTGATTGCAACAATATGCAAAAGCATGCTACCATAGCATCCTGACAAATTCTATGGATGTTAGAAATGTTTAAGGTTTCATTGCCTAATTGTAACCACATACCACTGTACTCTTTACATGCTATATTTCGGTTTATGAGAAGGAAAGTGTTCTAAGGCAAACTTCCACGTAACCTTTCCTCTGCGAATCTTCACATAGCATTAGCATGGGTCTTAGCTGAGAGCTTGAGACATTGACAGCTAAATGAAGTGCTAATGATGACCACACACTACATGTAAGAGGACAGATGCTTTACACATATGGATGAATAAGTACAAGGAACTTTTATCTACAATGAGCAATAGCAACATCCACCATAGTCATCTGTCCGTCCAAATAGTCATCAAAGATATATCTGATTCTGATGATGAGACATGATAATTTCTGAACATCTCCATATATCAAGGTATACTAGACATACCTTCAGCTTCTTGAGGAGGCTAGAGAGCTTATGCACTTGTTTTTCAACCTCTTGTATCTGAGATATAAATACAACAATAGAGTTTCTGTTGGTTCATGTTGAGACAAAAATATCAGCAGTACAGAGTGAACTGGACTACAGACAAAGACCAGATTGAGAATCCTCATGCTGGGCCTGATGGCTACATTGGCAAGAAGTACAATTGGCACGTTGCTTTCTTTTTTCCAACAATTACTTTTTTCCGCTATCCAATTTCAGAACAGAACTAGGAGGATGAAAATTATGTGGTGAAACTGAAACAATTCAAACCATGTAAAGCTCCCGTTACATTAATTTCCTTCTTATCCAATCGCAGTGTCTGAGAAACTTAAACGGTCGAGTATGAACACCTGCTTATTAAAAGCTTCAAGCCCCATGTCGGAGTTGCTCCTCGGCAACCGAGTGCCCATTTCAACATCTCCCTCAGATGGAGGTTGAATTTTCGTGTCGCTGACAAAGGAGTCCTAAACCAGAAAACCAAAGCAATCAGTACTCGCTCACTCTTGGATCCTGTGCTAAAAACAGAGGAAGGGATCCATCGTGTCAGTGAATTCAAGAGCGAAATTTTCTCGCAAAACCCATGACACAAAAATTTTATAGCACTTGGAATTGACGAACTCTTTCCGACAAACCTCTCACACAACATGAGGAAGGTGGCATGTTGGACAGCGGGCAAAGGACAGAGATAGAGACTAAATGCAAATGCTATCGCAAAGTAAACTTCTAATCCAAAGTTGTCATTGGGCATACACCATAAATCTTGACACGAATTCATCAGACAGTATGACCAACACAGCACAAAAATTCTCGACTAAAATCTTAAAAGAAAAGGCAAAAAGAAAAGAAAGTGATGGAAATTGATTTATAAATGCTACATGAAGAAGTAATTCATCAAAGTTCATCAAAAGCAAGCATAATCAGAGTAAAGAGCTCCAGGATTACCGTGAGCAAATCGTTCATCTTCGATCAGATTAAAGCAGGGTCAGAGGCAGTAGCGCAGAGAGAGAGAGAGAGTGGAAAAAAGGACAGAGACATGGAAGGATGATGAAAGGGTGCCTATTAAAATCACTACATGACAGGGTGAGCTGTTGATGATAACGTCGGATGGCCGGCCTGGCACCCCGAAAGGCGTTACCAACGAAATCTTTCTGAGCTCAACGAAAGCGAATGAGATTAAAAGAGATTTCTTTTTTTGTTGCATGCAACGATGGCGTACGCCCTGTTCCGACTCGAGTCCAGGAAAAGGAAACTGCTCATCGACACTAACCAACCATGTTGTCTGTCTCGATCTGCTTCCTGGCTTGGCTAAGTTTCCAGAATCGATCATTTCTTGATTTTCTCAACGCCTATTGCTATGCCGAATATCCAGCGGAGAGCTGCACAAGCCCCTTTCAAACAGTACAGCTAGCGATCTCCTGGACACCAAGTACAGCAACCAGCACTGCTCATGTCTTGTTTTTCTTGCCACGAGAAGACATTGTCGTCATCTGAGACCACGCCATCGTATGAATTATGATATTCATTTGACCATGTCGAACACACGAATGCTATGCCGCCAACGTGGGTGTCCTTCAGATGGACCGAAGCTGATGGGCTGAACTTTGCCTCTGTTGCAGCTTCAATCTAAGCCCAACCTCGATGACGCTTTGGGCTAACAAATGCAAGTTTTCAAAACCAGTTCAATGTCCAGCTCTCTCTCTCTCTCTCTCTCTCTCTCTCGGTACCGATCGTACATAATTGAGAAATGAAGAGTCTGTCTCTCTCGGTACCGATCGTACATAATTGAGAAATGAAGAGTGCATAGAAATCACAAAATTGGTGCGCAAAGTGCAATTCGCTCTCGCACACTTTCTGATGGAGTGTTTAGATCCTAAAACTTTTCGAGCATTGATGAAGCCAGCTTATTTGCCTCTTATACTAATGATCAGTTTGATGACCCCAAAGGATCGATAGATTAATCAAGAACTTGATTTGAATGCGGCAAATCCCATGTTCACACCGCATCTATTACAATTGACACAGAATCGCGAACAACAAGGATGACTCGACAAGAAATAAAATGCAGAATCTGAACACAGGTGATTTACATGATTAAGCAATGTCTTATTCCATAGAGAGAGACCAAACGAAATGGTTCCATTACGATTGGCAAAGAGGAGATTGGAATTGCTACAAATACTCTCACTCGAGTCTTTCTCGATCGTAAATACTCCTAAACCTACAAGAATGAATCAACAAGAAGGGAGTTTTCGCAAGCCCCCTGCTCTCTCGGATGACGGCTCTAGAAAAAGCAGAGAGTTTTTACTAATTGTGTTCAAAACAGTGCTCAAAACACGACTGAATTAGGTGGGCCTTTGGCGGCCAGGAGCTTCTTAGGCCAGAGTACTAGAAAATGCTCTATCTCCCAGAGTTGTTTCAACCGCCCGCCACTGGCCTGTATAATCCAAGCGTTAGGCGGGTCATCTTTCCGCCTCTCCGATCATCCGTCTCCATCTCCGCACCTCCACGAACACCTCGAGTGTCCCGATAAACTCAAACCCAGTGCCGGTTCCGAACCAAACGGGAAAAATCCAAGCCAATATCAACAAAGGCGCCTTCCATTAGTACCATTTTTCCGGAGTACATGTTACCACGTTCGGGCAGAAACCATATCCAAGGTTAAAATTGGACATGGGCTGCATGCATGGACCTGTGAAGCTAGTCAAATCCAAAGGCTCTTATACGCTTTGCTACCAAACAAAACAAAAGGTACACCTCGGGAAGGAGAGGCGAACAGAAGCACCTAAAAGGGGTAGAAAAATCTCAAATCTTTGTCAAAGTCCTTTCGGTTTTTTGGTCCTTTCTCGCACTGAGACATTTTCTTCTGCTCCGTAAGACCTTCTTCTTCCTTCCCTAACTCGCGCACCGGACAGGTTAGTTGGGCCAAGGACGGCTGCGGTAGGTCTCCGAAGTTTTAAGAATCTACACAGAGACACGCGCACCGAAGCCCCACCACCACCAAATGGCAAAGACAAGAGGTGCCCACGTACATGTCCGACCGGAGACCACAAGAAAATGCCCCTCATGGCAAAGCGCAGAACACGGAGGACCGGTCCCACAAAATCATCCCCAATTTCATTTCGTCGTGAGCTAGGTTAATACCGTGAAAAACTTTGAATTAGTACACTTACAACAAAATTGCCATCTATTAATTTCCATTAAATTTCACCGTTAAATTGCAAAATTGACGAGTATACCAATTCGAAACTTTAAACATATAATTATCACAAACGTACCAGTTTATGATTTTTCGTTTTAAATTCGTCACAGGTATATTAGTTTTTAATCCTTTAAAATTGTATTACTTTCTAACTATTCTAATGGAGAGAAGGGTTGCTAGTTCAATTATAGTTATTGGGGCCGCGAGGTGGCTCCGTCGGCATTGACATCGAGCAGTCCTCCTGCTAGACTCCAAAAAGGGTGGAGAGAAAGAAATAAATAAATAAAATAAGTCCAAACGGGTACCTCTCGTTTCCACGTTGAACCGGCATGTCGGTCTTAAATGCGTCCCCTCCATCGCCCTCGCATTGACCCCCTCGACACACCGTTTTCGAGTAGTTGGGGAGGGGCGGGGGAGGGGGGGGTGGGGTGTCTCCTCATTGATGGCCCAAAAGAGTTCCTAGGATCCCAACGCAATCCGCGTTCAAATCGACAGAGGGGTTGACCTTATCATAATTAGCCGACCTTTTGATTAAATGTATCTTCCTCGAATAAGCGGCTTCCAACACTTTCCTTCTGAGAATGAATGCCATTTCATGTGAGTTTCCCCGTATTATGTTCGACCGACACTTTGGAAATCAGGGTCATGTAACCGGGGATACTAGGGCAACAAAGCATTGTGGGAAGAACAAGTTGACCTAGCAAGAGATCGAAACCTCCCCTCTCACCGTCACCGGCATGTTTTTTTTTTCCTTACAGAAGTGACATTATAGGATCTCCTACCCTAAGACGGATTTTCCGCTTATTTCCTCCTCTTGGACTTTTTAAGGATCTAATCACGTGTAATTGACGCTTTGAAAATCGAAGTATTCGATATTAAATATGTTCAACGAGGGTCCCCACCTAGAAGCACTCGCTAAACTAGAGCCATTAATAAAGCTGCGACACCACCAATGTCTACGATTAAGTAGGTTCGTGGTAAATGCGTGGTAAATGCGTCATGCTGTGTTCAACGAGGTGACCGGCTTAAATCATGTCGTGATCAAACCGACAATCGGCTTAGTGCTTAAAGCACCTACTGCATTACTTCTAGAGACTTGTTGACTTTCGGCACGCCAGCCTAGTTACGATAAGAGCCGCTGACTTGGCCAAAGTCTCGATTTCCCAAAAAGCCTTTGACCTAATCAAAAGGTTTTGCCTTTTCTCTTCGGGCCCCTTCGTTGATTGAAGTTTCTAGGGTCAATCTTGACCCCATCCGTGAGGAGGGCCCCACTTGCCGTTTCCCCTTCCCCTCTCGAACGGCAGCATCAAGGGGCTGACATAAGCTGGGGCCCCACCGAGGAAACGATGATCTTGGACGCTTCTTCTCCGAGAAGACGAAGAAAGATCAGGAGAAAGACGAGGGAGTGATTTGGCCACGACTGCCGCGATCGGAAAACACGCTGAGCATATATGCTTTGGTGTGTACTGTACTGTACTGTACTGTATTTTGGTGAATACTGTACTGTCGCAGAAGTCCTTTTATTTTGGCGTATACTGTACTGTACTGTACATACTTGTTTTTATGCATTTTCGGGACTGTTGAAAGAATACGCATTTTCTTTAGTAAATGGACTGTACACATGTAAAGCGTATATGGACTAATTTCAGACAATACTCTCGACTATTAAAGCGATTCATACCAACAATCACCCGAAAAGGATTTTCGTGTGGATTTATATTAAAGAAGAGGCATCTTTTTTCATTTATTAACTTCTGCATAATTCTTTATAAACATGGATTCAAGTGCCTCTTCCAAAAATTTCTCCATCCATTCTAGTAACGCATTCTCCTTTCATATAATCAAATCATTTCTTTCGAGAAATCATTGCGAGAAATTCTGGAATTACCACGTAAGTTTGTGGCAATAATTTATGCCGCATAAAATTTCGCCATTTCCGTCAATTATGAAACAAATCCACAATTTCTATGCTTCGAGTTTGCCCCTCCATCCAAATTTTCCCAGGTGACTATCCATGGCATGTTAGTTGGGACAATCTTTCGAGCTAATTTCGCCCAAAAGCAGGGACAGGTAATTTGCAAACAAACGAAAACGAATGAGTAATTTCTGTGGGTAGATATCAGTCGCATTCAAATGTCATATGCCCTCTCTCTCTTAAACTTTTTGGTTACCTAGGCATCAGGAAAACCACAAATTCTAACATGAGTAGATTCACAGAGAGAGAGAGAGAGAGAGAGAGAGAGAGATATATTAATGAAGCGGAATGTTTTCCCTAAATACCAATGAGTTGTTCTCATAAAAGTTGTGAATCTTGAGGGACCTTAAGAGAAGTTAGAGAAGTGTCAATTCACCAAAAGTCTATATATATTTGGATTTGGACTTGTTTGGAATTCTCCTCCTGCTTCTTCTTCTTCTTTATTTCTTTTGTTTGCTGGGTTATTAATCTCTAGATTTCGTTAGGGACGGAAATTGGAGGAAGCAGGAAGATACGGATGACTTAACAAGGTCATTTTCCTTAAAGGGTGCGTAGAAAAAAAAAATCGGGTAATTATGACAGAAACTAAATATAGATTATCATAAATTTACGCGAGTAAAATGACCGTCTTTTGTTTTTTCCTATTGCAAAATGATACGTTCACAGAATATTGGAATAAAATGACTTTCGAGCCCTCTCTAGTGAAAAAGGTTTTCAAAATTTGAACTGTGCAAACCCATTGCAATCCATGGAGGATTGGACATTTTCTATAGCAATGTGGCAAATACGAGAAGGTATTTAATTCGATGATTATTCAGAACTGAGAGAGCAAGCGGTACGAGAAAGGCATGAATGCATTTAATAGTCATTGCGATGCGCAGCCCTCCATTGATTAGTTCCAGTCATTGATGGCGCCAAAAAAAGATTGCAGAAAGAGGAAGAAAGCGTGTGGATGGGAAACTCAAATCTCTCCACAATGTCTTACTCGAAAAGAAAATTTTATGTCATTAAAATACCACCAAGAACCTCAGTATTTTCTTAAACTATTTCGTCTAGGTCTCATGCGGACCTCAACATTTCTGAATGTAAAACACCAATAAAGCAGAGTCTGGTATGGGGCACAAAAAACATATTATACCAATTAAGGGATTAAGGTATGTGGCATTGGCACGTTAAAATAAATAACACAGTCTTCTCAGTCTGCCAATAGCATTTATATTAGACAGGCAAGATGGCCCTCAGTAGTGTCGCAAGATGCCTGTAGCCCCTAAAGATCTGAGGAGTATTTTTTATTTGCCTTTCAAATTAATTTTTTGTATTGATTAGAACATTTTGTTTCATTGTTTTTTGTTTCGCTGAATTAAATTGCTCAATCATACGGAACAAGAGCAGTCCCATCTCTCAACGCAATTTACTTCCTTTTCTCTTCCAATTTAGTTTGTCTCAGGTGGTGCAGTGAAGGGAGAATTGAAGATGAATGATGCCATCCTGACAGGAACTTAAATAAAATCATTTGCTATTGCTCGGAAGGATCGAACCGAGTTGGTTTTTGGAGTTCAAATGTACGTTCTTTTCATGGTCTGATGTCATACGTACTCAGTCGCCTTTATGATTTCAGCCTGCGATCGCAATTTAATCTCCATCCTTCCTCCCAATTCGATACTGTCGAGAGAGAGCTAAGTTCTAAGTTCAAGTCTATCAGGGTATGTATGGTAGTCATTTGTTTTCAAGAATTTCTGCTCAAAAATAATTTTTTTCTGATTCTACTCCTTAGACAAGTTTCTAAGCATTCGAAAATGTCTAGTAACTATACAAAATTTTTATTTATAAAATAGAAATGAGTTTAATACAACCTTGAATTTTTTTTGTGATGTAAAATTTTTTAAAATTTTATAATAACTTTATGAAATATTTCTTTTTTTCCTTCTTTTTTCTTCCTCCTTTAGCCAGTCACCAACCTTGGTGACCGACTAGACAAGAGCCAATGACCTCACCAGATCTAGATGAGGTTCACCTGCCATCGTTGAGCTCACTAGCCATCTCGAGCTCATAGACCAGCTAGAGAACGAAGAAGAAGAAAAGAAAAGAAAAGAATAAAATAAAATGGTTTGATACTCTAAAATTGTTCTCGAGAACAAAAAAATAATTTGCTTCTACTTTATGATATATTCCAAATTTAATCTCAAGAACAAATTTGTTTCCAGAATAATAAAATTAATGGACATTACTAAATGGATTTTTATTCTTTTTGGTTCAGGGAACAAAAGAACAAAAATAGCTAAAAATTGGCTAATTACCAAACAGTCCCTTATTATGTTAGTTAAACCGCTTTTTTGCTCAACATTTTAAGCCAATAAATTGTGAGTGTACTAAAAATCATTAAATTTTTCACATGTTAATTATTCAATGCGAGACTCGACTTCTCAAGTATCTTTTCACGTACTAGGCTTTGGAAAAGGGAAGCTTCCACTCAGATAGGCCTAGAGCAATTCAACAGGTAAGTTTTGTTGTCCTGGTTTGTCATGTTTCCATAGTAAATGCTGCCAACAAAGGTGTGTAAGATGGAAAATGTCACCATTATCTCAATGTAGTACAACATAATACGATTAACTTAATTAGTAAATGATTGCCATCTTATAATTTATGAACCGTGACATCTAGTGTTTGATGCTCTATTGTGAAAGATCTTGAACATGGTTAAAGGATTTTTTTTTTTCCACAAATCCTTTAATCTTGCCATTTCAGTTCACATGTTTATAAAAAGAATGTGAATATAACTTGTACGTGAAAAATTACCTAGGAAAACGTCCAATAATCTCAAAACCTTAAGGAAAACTATACTCAACGACATCAGTCATGACACGATTATGTCAAAGAGAGGAAATATTCATATATAAAGATCATAAATAGATAAAGAAATATATAAATAAGGTTTTCATGCCCTATGTTTGGTAGTCAAGATAAAATTTAGGATATTATAATCATATCATTTATTTAACTCCCATTTAAGATAAGATAAAGTCAGATATGAAGAGAATATAACCAAGATAAAATATCTTGAGAGAGTTATTGAATAAAAGTGGATGGGGTTTCCTTTTTTTCTTTTTTTGCTAAAAAGTGGATGGCGTTTCATATATCATGATATAAAAGCTATTTTCTCAATAATAACGTATTATTATATATTTGAATTTCTTTTCCTGCTATGATATTTATTCTATTTACATATATATTCTATTTACATATATTTTCCTTCTATGATATATATATATATATTGCATATTTTAGGTATATTAGTAAATTTTATTATTTAATGATTTTTTGATAAGGAATGATGCAATGGAATAAAAAAAACAAGAGATGGAAAAATAATTAAAATTAAGTAAATTAAATTGAAGTAGAAAAACCTAGATTTTAAATGAATAAATTCAAACTTGAAAATGATGTTCTGGTTCATGTTGAAGTTTCATGACATATCCATAGTTCTTTGGTTCGTCAAAACTGCAGGAAAACAATGAGAGCTAAAGTTCTTTCTCCTTTATGGTTCATGTTGAAGTTTCATAAAAGTGATAATAGAGTTAAAGTATTATATTTTCCAAAATCAAGAAGTTATATAATCATGTTTTCTCTCTCTTACTAGATTTGGTGTTTTCTAGCTAATCCATTTCATCAACATTGCTAGAGCCCGTTTTTAGTTCTTGATAAAGTCGAAGCTATGGTTCTTAATGTTGCAATGAACTCATTTTCTCTTTAAGATTTAGATAACACAATAATTATGAATTGATTGATGGATGCTATCTACATTTATGCATTTGTGATTTCTTTTTTTCTTTTTTCTTTTTCTTTTTTTTTCATCTACAAACAATGCATTTGTGATTTCTTTAGTAATGAAATCATGAGAAATTCTTACCATCTTCATTTCTAGATTTTCGGGTTCACTTATATTGATGTACCAATTATACGAAACAATAGAAATGACACAACATGAAAATATCCGGTTTTATTATAACAATTAACTAAACAGTGAATAGGATATAACAAAATTCTTAGATTTCCTGACAAAATAGTCAGGTTCATTAATTCAAAAATATCAACATTTGAGTGAAACCCATTTAGGAAGTTGAGCATAGAATTGAAAACATCGTTGCCAAAAAAGGGAAAATAATTACGAATTCGTTTTCATAGTGTCACAATTCAGTGATTCACCCTCACTATCATATGTACTTTTCGGAGTCTCCCACCAAATAAATGAATTTGCACATGGAATGCTTGCTTTATGCTTCGATTTTATCCTTCATTCCCATTTATGAGATTGTCATTAATATTATTCCATGAAAGCGAAATTATGGAAATCAATACTGACATAACTATGAAGCATGTTTAGATATCCTGCCAAAGAAGTTCGAACGTACCTGGTCTCAAGAGTAAATGGATTTTACAAGACAAAAGCCATCAGGAATGCGTCTTTCTTATGATTAGCTAGGTTTGCTATCACACGTTATGACATTTCCAAAAGATTGAATCGATCCAAAGATATAGTTTGATTGATCAACAGTTAGAAGGTAAATTCAATAGGTTTTAAAATCGTTATCTCATCAAAATCACACCAATAGAAATTAGTCACATGATGTTAGAGAAAAAGTAAGCGAATGAGAATCGCATCTAATGCAATACACTTCGTCTTACACATGAATAATGTTGTCACTTTTCATGTATAGGCACAATGAGCTTTTCGAAATCCAAATTGATGCATAAGGCATTTTCTTATCTCGCACGAAGAGGAAGGTGATGGATCCTTTCGACCTCTCGCTTTCGCACCTAGTGTCGTTCACACGTTTATATTCATTTAGGATGCTGGTGCCGTTCCTCCATGTTGAAAGAGTTTGAATTGGTGAAATTTGCTATGTCCATCTGCTATCCTAATGTTCTCCTGTGTAAAAAAAACGACCGAATTTCTATTTTCCATCATGCGAATGAAAGATTTTCTTTTCCGATGGTTACCTATCTAGTTATTACCAGTATACACGTAGCAACAATGTAAAGTCTGATTTGTTGATTATAAGCACGAGCACAACAAGATAGATATACCATTGACACGATTGTGCGCTTAGTTCTATTTCTTCTCCATCCCAAAGGCATAACCCAGATTTGAGTATCCAATTACGGATAATATAAAGATCAACTACATTAATCTCCTTCAATGGCCAAAAAGAGTTGAAGATCATTTACATTGCCTTTCGAGCAAGAGCGACACGACCTGTTAATCGACCATTCGATATTTCTCAGGATCTCAAAGCGTTCATGAAAGCATCCTCTACTGAGAGTCCAATAAATCAAAGTAGAACCTTGAAGGGCGGCTGAGGAAGAAATGATGGAATCACCTGTAGAATCAGATTAAGCGTCAAATTAAGTCTCAGTCTCTCTCAGTCTCTCTCTCTCTCTCTCTCTCTCTCGTATTGAATTCATTGACAACCCACCCCCTCCACCATTTAATGCTGATGCACCCTCTCGATGCCCTCTACAATTACTCCCCTCTGGCATTTCTCTCCCTCTCCCTCTCTACATCTGTGCTTCCTTCCTCCATCATCTTCTTCTTCAACATCTCTCTCTCTCTCTCTCTCTCTCTCTCTCTTCTCTCTCTCTCTCTCTCTTTCTCTCTCTCTCCGTGGCCAAGAAAATGATTCTGAGTTAGGGTTCCACCAAAACGCAGAATAACCGGACGCTGATCTCCCCTCATTGTTCTATACAAATTTTGCCATTTTATTTCTCAGAGTAAGTCCAGTAGTTCTTCTCCAAGTTTACTTTGCATTTGTTTATTTTTTGGCAATAATCTCCCAAGTAGCTATCAGTGGCAATACTTTGCACTAATCACTTTATCTTCCTGTGCTTGAATAGACAAGCCTAACAATAATTTCTAAGCACTACCCATGATCTCTTTTTACATGATATGTTATATTTGCTTAATTTTGGGATTCTCTCCCTTGTTGCAGAGCATGGATGGAGCAAGATGAAATGAAACGCAACGTTCAATAGTTGAAAAAGACGACATAGGAAGAGAGTGAGAGATTAGCGGGCGTTACACTCGCCTTTTCTTTTTTCGTTTTTCACTTTTCTTCCTGGTTTTTGGTTCTATCAAGGAGAGGACAGCGCCTAGAGAAATTTGTCAACCCTTATCTCTCCGCTTTTCTCGTGTTTTTGGCACGTAAGAGGGAAAAGGACATTGACTCTCTCGCCAAAAAAAAAGAAAAAAAAAGAATCCCCTATCTTAATTATGTTTCAACGGCAACACCAGACCAAAGTCAAGACTTACCTGGCTCTCTCTCTCTCCTTGTAGTGACCTCATATTTAGCCTCGTTCTCAGACCTCCAGACACAATCTTCACCAAGTCCCAGCCCTAAAATCACTACTGTTCATACGAGGAAAACCCAAAAGACTACTGAAAAAAAATGCCTGCCCGAATCATGATTCCGGCGAGAGACGTGTCTCCTATGGTCGGCATCAACGGGAACGCCGGTGGGTTCGGGATTGCTCAGGTCAGTTTTTGGTTTTCTTGAAACTTTGCGAAGGTGAAACTCATTGTTCTGTTGGGATTTTTGTGATCTCCTTTTTGTTCCTGCCATTTTACTTTCATTTCACCTTTCGGTTCACCGATGAATCAATTCTCTCTCTCTCTCTCTCTCTCTCTCTCTCTCTCTCTCGTTGCGATTTCTAATCTTTTATAAGATGAAGATCATTCTTGTGTCTTGAAACACAAGACTCTTGTCAGTCTCTCCACCTCTCACTCTGGACAGATCTTTAGATCCTGCGTTCATCACCCTTTTACAGGTTTGCAGCAGGAGTCGAAGGTCTCTTCTCTGTTTTGTGATGAATTTCTTTTATTTTATTTTATTTTTATTTCGATCTCCCATGTTTCTCCCTTTCAATGTTTTGCTATTTCAAGAAAAATCCATCTCGTTTTTCGAAAAACGCGTGAAATTCCAGTTCCATCGCCACCCCTACGTGTGAAACCCGCTCACCCTCTCTCACTTCTGCCGTTGAAAATAAAAAGAAAAGAGTAGGTGAAAATTCGAGAGCCCTCTCGCTTATGCTTCTTTAGCAGGATCATTACGTTGCAGTTTTAGTTGCCAATTTTCTCATTATCAAACCTGCCCATGAATGGTTAATGCTTTTCCTTTTTCTCTTTTTGCCTGCCTTTTAGAGTCATATCCAACTCTTTTTCAAGTCTCTTTTTTAATGCTTCCCCTTTTCTCCTCTATATAAATCACTCCTCGTTGCCATTGTGCTCCCCTATTATCTCTCCAAACATTCTCTCACACACTTACTCGTGTGTTAATTAGGACGTATATCTGATTTTTTTTTCCCTTGCTTTCTTTGAGAGTGGTCATTTTTGTATTGTCTCTCTTCCTTTTCTTTTTTTTCTTGTTTAGATTGAAAACCCATAAGCGTTTGGTTGGGAATCTTTAAAGGAGATATCTATGATGGACATCTTCCAGCAAAACTTGATGGAGGGTGGTGGTGGTCCACCGCTTCACCCCCTGGACATGGCTCAGAATCCAACGGAGAGCGAGCTCGCTCGCCTCCGAGACGACGACTTCGACAGCACCAAGTCTGGCAGCGACAACCATGAGGGGCCGCCCTCCGGCGACGATCTGCAAGATGATCGCCGAAAGAAGAAGCGCTACCATCGTCACACCCAGCACCAGATTCAAGAAATGGAAGCGTGAGTTTTGCCCTGAATTGTGTTCTTTTTTTCCTATTCAACAATGATTTTTTTTACACGTTTCTTAATGATTTCTTGATTATTTTTATGTTAAGAGTTCTTCTTTTTTTTTAACTTTTTCTTAATCATTTGGCGATTTTGTTTTTTGGGTTTAGCTTTTTCAAGGAGTGTCCACACCCGGATGATAAGCAAAGGAAGGAGCTGGGGCGTCAATTAGGGCTTGAGCCTTTGCAAGTCAAGTTTTGGTTCCAAAACAAGCGCACTCAAATGAAGGTAATTACGAGACCCAAAAAATAATAATTGAAGGTAATTAAAGTGACCATATTCCTTGGCCCCTCAAAAAACCGAAGAATATGAGACTAATAACGTGGAACAACACAGTGGTTGGAGTTTGAGGAGAAGGGAGTTTGATTACTCAAGAGTCTCTTCGATTGCAACCGTTGATCTCCGATCAATCTGGTGTTGGAGATTGATGAGAAGTCCCTAGGATCCAATTATATTTCCCGCTTTACCCAATACTTTAGAATGCCTTCCTGAACATTTCCTGCACTGCATTCTAGCGTAGTCGAGAAAGTTGGTACTTAGAAATTTCAAGGCTCACCTAGTTACCTTGATTAATTCTTCGCAGCATTTTGCAAATGGAAATCTCTGGACTTTACATTTACATGAGATTAACGTTGTCCCTACACTATCTGATCACGGCCACCACGAATCCAATACAATGCACCTAAAACTGAATTAAGGAAAGTGCATGGATCTGCGACAATGACTACCAGCTCTGCATTTGTTTTGATTTTTTTATTTTTTTTACATTTCTTAATGTTTAAATTTACTCTAATTATTTACTCTCAGACCCAACATGAGCGCCACGAGAACACGCAGCTTCGCAACGAGAACGAGAAGCTCCGGGCAGATAACATGAGGTACCGAGAAGCCCTCAACAACGCCTCCTGTCCCAACTGTGGAGGCCCAACTGCCATAGGAGAGATGTCCTTCGATGAACATCACTTGAGGCTTGAAAATGCACGTCTAAGAGAAGAGGTAAATAGATTTCTAGATTTTGATTAGAGATGGGAAGAGATATTGTTTTCATTATGCGGTGTCCGAGTTGATGACAGCCATGCCCTTGAGAAAAAGTGTGGACTGTTCTTACTCGGTACACAATCTAGCACCGCTTGTGGAAGTAATGTTTTTCCCAACAGCATACTGTATGACTTGTCGATTATTATAATATGAGTAACCAAAACTATGTTTACTTAAGCTATATCTTGATTCTTAGTTTGGTTTCAGATTGATAGGATATCTGCGATAGCTGCAAAGTATGTGGGCAAGCCGATTGCGAACTTCCCTCTTCTTTCTTCTTCAGTCCCTCCTCGCCCACTTGAGCTTGGTTTCGGAAGTTTCTCAGGCCAATCAGGTGTCGGGGGTGACATTTATGGCAGCGGGGACATTTTCGGATCAATCACTGCACCAACTGAAGCCGAGAAGCCGATGATAATTGAGCTGGCGGTGGCAGCCATGGAGGAACTTATCCGAATGGTGCAGATCGGAGAGCCCATGTGGACTGTGGGACATGATGGCACTTCAAGCGTGCTAAACGAAGACGAGTATATCCGTGCGTTTCCTCGTGGGATCATAACAAACCCCACCGGATTTAAGCGCGAAGCCTCGCGAGAAACTGGGGTCATCATCATGAATCACATCAATCTTGTTGAGATTCTCATGGATGTGGTAGGATTTCCATTTTAATTAGCTGCATTGATACCTCTAGATGTCCACAATTTAGCTGAGTTTACTTAAGTTGAGCAAAATTGTGCATTCAAAGTACCTTTCAATCATTCCTTAATGATATATATTTGCAGAACCAGTGGTCCACTATATTCTCAAGCATTGTGTCAAGAGCTACGACTTTGGAAGTACTATCAACTGGGGTGGCAGGGAATTACAATGGAGCCTTGCAAGTGGTATGTATGTGCATTTAATTCATATGACTCATTTGTTTCTTCTCATACAAACTTAAGTAGATCAAACTAATGCCCAAATTTGGTGTGGTTATGAATAAGGAGGCAAGACAGCTGAGGTCTGGGAATTTAGTGAGCACTTAGCATTCATTAGCATATCCAATTATTTGATAGATTGATCTCATGAATTCCCAGGTGACGGCTGAATTTCAAGTTCCGTCGCCACTTGTTCCAACTAGGGAAGTTTATTTCGTCCGCTACTGCAAACAACATAGGGATGGGACTTGGGCAGTGGTTGATGTTTCTGTGGACAGTTTACGCCCAAACCCAGGCGTTCGATGCCGCAGGAAGCCTTCGGGATGTCTTATTCAAGAAATGCCGAATGGATACTCTAGGGTATAACGAATCTTTTACTATCTTCTGATGTTCGTATCAACTATATCATTCCATAGAAAAGGTAAGTGAATAAAATCATGATGTAGGTCGTATGGCTTGAGCATGTGGAAGTAGATGATAGAGGAGTGCATAACCTATACAAGCAGCTTGTTGGCTCCGGCCATGCTTTCGGGGCCAAACGCTGGGTAGCTACGTTAGATCGACAATGTGAACGTCTCGCAAGTGCCATGGCTACTCATATTCCCAGCGGAGATGTTGGTGGTAATGTTTTGATTTCGACTCTCTTTGAAGGTTTATATTGATGGATTTTTTTATTTGATTATGAATGCCGATATTTTTTGAATTTAATAGCAAATCAATATTCCGTATCTCTTAGTTTGTGGCCTACACTCACAAATACTCTAACGCCATTTCTCTCCAATTTGCATCGAGGTTTTTTCATTTCCTCTTGAACGAACATACATGTTATCTTCCTTACCAAAAAAAAAAAAAATATTCCTTACCAAAAAAAACATACATGTTATTTTCCCTTTCATCGGTGTCTCTTATGAGTTTCAGGGTCTATTAATATCTGATGGCTTTACATAGTGCCCATAGGGACCTAGTGCTTTGTCTGTGAGTACTGACTTTCACTAAGGCTATGCTACCATTTATTTCGTTGGTTCCGAAGATGTTTTCGCTTTTGAGTTAGCTAAGGTTGTAGTGTAGACAATGCAGTATACACTATCAAAGCTTTTCGCGGTAACATTTTGGAAGCATTGAGGGTTGAATGAGTTTAAACTTTTGACTTGTTGCTTTATTCCATAGTCGTAACGAGCCCCGAAGGGAGAAAAAGCATGATGAAGCTTGCTGAGAGGATGGTAATAAGCTTTTGTGCCGGAGTCAGTGCATCTACAGCTCATACATGGACGACGTTGTCTGGAACTGGAGCAGACGACGTGCGTGTGATGACTCGGAAAAGTGTGGATGATCCAGGCAGGCCTCCTGGAATAGTTCTATGCGCTGCCACTTCCTTTTGGCTGCCAGTTTCCCCCAAGCGGGTCTTTGATTTCCTTCGTGACGAGAATTCTCGAAGTGAGGTAGGGAAAAACTTTATGAGCTTATATGTGCATTATGCAATGTTCTTTCCTTAACAAGTCTGTAGCATATGTTGTTTTTAGTAAGAGAAGGAGGATAAATGGAAAGATATCTGAAGAATTCACTTTTTTCAATATCGCATTCATGGAAACAATGATCTGCTTTTTTGGTTGGTAAACTTGACAAGCTTAGGAAATATAATTTGGATTCTTTAAATGGATTTCTAATAAATTCTATGCAAATATTCTTCATTGCCATTAATATGTATAGCTTCCTGTGTTCTTTTTTAATTAGGATGTTAAATTCGAGACTTTTACCTTATAAGTATCTTATCAGTGTACAGTCAACTAGACATTGTTCTCTCAATACACGTCGAGTGAGTTTTGCGAATTCATGTCCTTGGTTCCTCCTTTGTCTCCACATTGGGATGCACGAATAACGGAGAGAGAGGCAGTTTGATGACTGGCAATTCATTCGATGCCTTAATTAGCTAACATTGTCCAAAATTCCTTAGACATGATTTCAGGCCAAAATGCAACCCAGTAGTACTAGTATTCCTATATAAGATATCGTCCTACATTTCATCACCTTAACTGGGTATATGATAGAGCGCATAAATGATTGATCATTCATTTTCTTAACCAAAGAATTGGTTCTATGAAGTATCCAAAGTCCTTTTGACTGTGGTGCTTATTTTGCCTGGAGTAATAAGCAAAATGGAAGCTCTTGTAATGTTGATTTGATGGCCCTCATCGTTTTGCTACTGTGCAGTGGGATATTCTCTCAAATGGAGGGATTGTTCAAGAAATGGCACACATCGCCAATGGCCGCGACACCGGCAACTGTGTGTCTCTGTTGCGAGTAAATGTGAGCTTTGTATCTATCCTAATGTTGCAGCTAAATTCTTCAGTTACCATCTAACCAAATCCTTTGTTGTAAATCTTTTCCAGAGTGCAAATTCAAGCCAAAGCAACATGCTGATATTGCAAGAGAGCTGCACTGATGCAATGGGCGCTTTTGTGGTATATGCTCCTGTAGATATCGTCGCAATGAATGTGGTTCTAAATGGCGGAGATCCCGACTACGTGGCTCTTCTTCCCTCTGGTTTCTCCATACTTCCTGATGGCTCGTCCAAGCAAGGTGGTGGCGAAGCGGCATCTGGTGGATCTCTCTTGACTGTCGCGTTTCAAATTCTGGTCGATTCAGTCCCAACTGCTAAGCTTTCTCTGGGATCGGTCGCAACCGTTAACAATTTGATTGCTTGCACTGTCGAGAGGATTAGGGCTTCTTTATCGCCTGAGAACAATTAACTTATCGTGCACATTGGTAAGTCAAAAATCATCTCATCTCTTTCTTTTTCAATAGAATGACATCATCTCATCCTGATGTTTCATTTTTCTCCTTGTATTCTAGGTAAGTTTTACCTTCTACATTTTAGGTAGATGGTTATCTGTTTTTGCAAATAAAGCAGCACAGCCTTTGTTGGGTGCATTAGGGTTTTAAGTTGCTCGAATGGGTTGATGGTATTATCACTCCGAACGTCGAAAAATGCATTGTTGTGAATCTAGGTTTGTTCTCCGTTCTTCTATCCATTGAGTAAAAATCTTTCCTTTATTATTTTTGTTTGCTGTCTGAGGAAATAGACAATTTGTCTCAGGTAGTTTAGCAATATCAATAACCCTAGTACCACATGCGTGGCGTTTCTTTCTCCACCGTCTCTGGACAAGATAGAATCTTCTCTGACTGCTTTGTTCGTCTTGACAAATGTTTTATGTAACCATCTCCTCTGATTTCCTTTTATTAAACGTCTAATGTTTCTTCGCTCTCTTTTGGACAGTTTAATTTAGAAGGCAAGAGCAAGAGTGAGGAGGTGATTTTCAATGGGAGAGGAGGCGATTAAGGGACGGTATATTAACTCAAAAGGAGTTATTTGGAGAAGTCAAGAACGCACCTCATCTGATCCTCGGCGCTGTCTTTGGAGTCTATTTTAAGCACTTGACGGCCTCAAACATTCTCCGAAGCAAGCGCGATGATAAGAGGTTCGGGAATTGACTTCTCGGGACAAAGATAATCAAAGAACCCCATTAGTTCTGTTGTTAGCTTCGGTACCTTTTGTCATGTCAAGAAAAATGAAACTCGGTTTTAGCTAGGTTTAGGGTTTTTACTGTTGTGGCATTTGAGGATGCTGTTGTTTTATTTACATGACTCCCTATCGAGGGCAGTACAGCTCACATTCTGGCTAGCATCAGTTTTACTTTTTCTTTTCCCCTTCAATATTCGTGGTCTATCCCTGATTTTGCCCTCAATTTGATCGTTTTCTTCTTCGGTGCTTGTTGGGGTTGTCTCTAACATTGCTAGAAATTTTGTTGGCAGCAACTAGTTATGACATCTATGTGGAAAGGAGTACCATACCTAAGGCATTTTTTAATTTTTCTTCCATCGAAATTCATTTTTGTTGACAAACTCGGACTTAGTATAGATGATCTTTTCTACGTGTATCTAAGAGTAGGGATAATTGTACAAAAAGTCTTAAACATATTTGTACAACAACTAGTTCAGTTCTGAACTTTTTAATTTGTCTAATTTAGTCTTAAACATTAAAGTCCTTGACATATTTCATTAGTGTCATTCAATACTAAACATTTTAATTGGACTAATTTAGTCCTAACTTTTTTATATTTGTGTCAATTAAGTCAATACAGCCAATTTAAGACAAAAATTGCTTTACATAGATGTTGAGTGTTGTCCTATGTGGCATGCCTATCATTGACGTAGACATTTTTATTTTTTATTTTCTTTGTTTTTCTTCTTTTCTTAGTTTTTCCTTTATTTATTTTTTTCCCTTTTCATGGTCCAATGAGATTGCGAGTTGACTAACTTCGGCCACAAGCAAGGGCCTCTATGCCTGTAACATCCTGAATTTCGACCCATTTCGGGATGTGTGAAATGGTTATTTTGTTAATGCACTGTTAGTTGCGTTTACTCTGAGTTAATCCCTCACGAGTTAACTAACTGTTCGGCAAGGCAATTGAGGATTGATACGCATACAACTAGTGAATTTGATCAGGGATAGGCCGCTCGACCATAAGGATCAAAGAGGAATAATACTACGCTATTGCAGACTAACCAACGAACGGAAATAAATCGATTCGGCAAAAAAACGAGGTCGGATTGCGGGTGATTCCACACGACTTCGATATTAATTGCGAACGACATTAAACCGATTTCCTTTTTGGCCATATACTCAATGTGAGCAATTAACCTCTCGTGATTACATAACAATCGATGATCGTCCTGATTCGAATGCACAATCGTGAATTGAAAAGCTATCAACCACGGGTCAAACACGGGAGAGCCCCTAAACGCCGCCCGAAAGTTAGGTCATACTAAAGTCGCGATTGATCGATGTTAACCATGAATTTCAATCCGGTATCGGGTATCGAATTTTAAGGATGTCGAGACTAAATATTGGATATTGTCTCATTGATTCTCGGATTTATTGGTGAGCCCAAATTATTGGAAAAATGATTCAACAGGCCGAATTTTGAAGCCAAATATTTGGGAATTTGTACTTAAAGGGTAAAAAGACCAAATTACCCTTTTTCTAGATATTTATTTAGATTTTGTCTTGTTCTCATTTCTTGTCTTTTTCTCCTTTTCTCCCCCCAACTTCGTCCGCACGTTTCCCTTTCTCTCTCCCCCTCACGTTTCTTCTCTTGGTCGACAGCCACTTGCCCATCCCATCTTTGACTTGTCAACCCTCACTTTCTCTCTCTCCATCAATTTGCTGACAACCCATGTGGGTGTGTCCCTGCTCTCTCTCCCCTCCTTTCTTCTCCTGCAAGTTCGACACCCCCTGTTCCAGCAACTTCTCCTTCTCTGCTGGTCGACGCCGGCTTGCTGCTGCTGCCGCCATCACCGACCGCCACCGCAGCACCGCAGCTCTGCCATTGCCCCTGCTCTTCGCCGCCGGTCGCCGGTGAGTTGCCGTCCGCCAACCTTGAGCCAAACCAGCCCCGCTCAGCTGCACCGTTCTTCCCCCTCCTCTGTCCGAGTCTGCTGCTGTTTCTGCTGCTGTCTGCTGCTGTTTCTTGCTGTTTCTGCCGCTGGAAGTTGCTGCTGGTTGTTGCTGGCCGCTGTCCGGGACACAGCCAGCCACTGTCCAGCATCGCCAGCCGCTGTTCAGCTGCTGTTCAGCACAGAACAGCTTCATCGGAAGCTGTTTTGTTGGAAAACGGCCGTCGGTTGTCGCCCATCGTTGTCCCCGAGCGAGTTGCTCGTTGTCCTCATCGCCGTCGTCGCGCTCATGTTGTCGGATTCGCTAAACGCGTGAGTTGATTTTCTAAATCTTGTTGGGTGAGTAGTTTAATATTAAGCTTGATTAGTGCTTTTGAATGATGGATGATAAGTGTTTTATTATTATTTGATTAAGCATGTTTAGTGTTAATCATGGTTAGAATAAATTAATTGCGGTTAGAGTAACTATAGTTGGTTAATAGCGGTTAGATTAAAGTAATCTTGGTTGGGTTAATTAACCATAGTTGGGTTAGACCGGTAACCATGGTTAGTATTAATAAATATTATTATTATTTTTGGGACAAAATAATAATTATTTATTAATTTCGAAATTATTATTTATTATTTTCAGAATTAATTAATTTATTATTAATTTCGAAATTGGTGGTTATTATTTTTGGGTAATAATTAATTAATTGTTTTTGGAGAATAATTAATTAATTAGTGGTGGATGATTAATTATTCTTGGATGTTGAATATTGATTATTAGATAATATTATTCTTGGGTGTTGAATATTTATTGATGAATAGTTATTAATGGAATATTTTTGGAGTAAAGTATTATTTTTGGAAAGTACATATTTATTAATTGTGCTAGTATCGATTAATTTCGATGGATTATTGTTTGTACTTTCCTCACGTGGATTATATGTCGGTGGATTACTAGTTGTAGTTTCCTCACGTGAATCATATGTTGAATACATGTATATATGCTGCATCTGATGATATTGTTTAATATATACTCGGTGGAGTAAATTCACGGATTGCGATTGTGAATTATGGTTGAGTATATTCAGCATATTCGTGTGACTATGTGTGAAAGGCATTTGTATTCGTGTGACCACGTGTGAAATATTATCGCATTACATGTAGAGTTTGCGATGAATTAATGTGTACAAGCACGAATCATGTCTGCATTGACTGCATTACAAGATAATGAGATGAGCATGATTAATTGGTGTACTTACGTGGTCACGTAAGAGCCCGTCACCCAGTGGGGGATCTATGGTGGACGAAGTCCATATTATCGGAATGCCCGAGCGCCGGATGCGGGTCGCGGTAGAGGCCAGACCTATGCTCTTTGTGAATGCCGTCTGGGCGCCAGACGTTGCCGTGCCCAATGCAATGGGACGATACTCGATTAGGCCGGTAGACTACCAACTTGTGTGTTTGAAGGAAATTCCCCCAAAGTGTTGTTAATAAATGGAAAACGAGAAAGTGCATGGTGCATGAGAATTGAAATGTGCTCTGATTGTTTATTATAATTGCTACATCGAGATGAGCATATGATAAACTGTATCATGCGGGTTGCGTGTGGCAAAAGCGAGGTAAGGATGCCTGTAATTGCGATTGTTAACTATTAATAATTGCATATGAGCCTTAGTCTAATCATGCGTCTGTTAATGGTCGATTGGGTATTATTATGTTGTTGAATTGTTGGCGATAGAGACATTGCACGTCAGGGCGCACTCGAGGCGAGTAGGTCTCCTAACCGAGGCTTAAGATTTTGACTTGCTGAGATTTATCTCACTAGTTATTGAATAACCACTTTCAGGTCCATAGGATAAAGGATCAACGCGTGTTACGGCTCGTGACCGTTTTCGAAGGAAGTAGATTAATCTCAGCTTGTTGGTTTCTTTGGCTTGATAGGAAGATACCCGTGGTAAGGGCTTGTACTTGTAAACTTCCTAGGGTTAATTAGTAGATAAATAAAGCAGTACTTTGGAATGTGTTATTGTTGGGTTTTCCTGCTATCCCTGCTTTTATAGTTGATCGGAGATTGTGATTCGCTTCCGCATGCGTTTAATTAAAAGATAAAAATAACGGTCGGCGACGAATCCTGGAGAGTCGCAAATCAAATGACCGCAAGAGAACAGGGGTTGTCGTGGACTCGAGAGTCGGGTCGTGACAATGCCATCTCCAAGATCTAGGTGAGAGCATTGGGCCCTCACCTAGCTCTGGGTGAGGGCCACAATGCCCTTGCTAGTCAAACATCACCGGCTACAAGTAGGGGTGTCAAATGGGTAGGTCGAGTTGGGTTTGGGTCGGGTCGAGTCGAAAATTGTCCGACCCGCATCGATCCGTTTAACCCGTTTTGACCCATTTTCATGCAATGTAAATTTGATGACCCATACCCGACCCATACTCAATCCATACTCGACCCATATTACCAATAAATATTGATAATTAACTTAATTTAAGAAAATCTACTCCCACTTATTTAGTCTACTTTAAACTTTTCACACATATAAATTATTTGAATAAAAATTTCACATCAATTTTATAAAGTAAATTAAATAATAAAAAATTATTAAATAAAAAAATGTGGATGCTTCTAAATTGAAATAGTTTGAGGAAAATATTTTAAAAAAAAAAATCAATTTTTTTATTTTTTTTATTTTTTTATTTTTTTTCCCTTTCTTTTCTCTTTTCTTTCTTCTTCCTTCTTCTTCCTCCTTTTCCTCTACTGGTGCTACCCAACGGCGACTGGCCAAGACGCAAGCCAACAAGCCCGAACTAGACCAAGGCCGACGAACTCAAGGCTCGACCGATCTAGGCTCTGCCAAGATCGCTGGCAGTGGTCAAGCTCGGGCTCATCCGAATTTGGCAAGTCGCGAACTTTGTTGCAGCCACCGAGTTCGAGGCTCGCCTACCCAAATCCGGGCGAACCGCAGCTTGGCCAAGGTTGGCGACCTCGCGACTCGCCTATCTAGTTCTAGGCCAAGCTCCGGCCAGCGAGCTTAGGGCTCACTAGCCCAAGCTCTGTCATGGCTCGCCTGCCCAGATCCAGGCTGAGCTCTAGCTGGCGACGGCAAGCTCAAGATTGGCGATAGTGACGATAGTGTGATGGCGAGATCGGCAACAAAGGTCGAGGATGAAATGAGAGAAATAATGGGTTTAGCTAATAACTCACTCAACCCATATTTTACCCATATTTAACTTTCACTTGACCAATATTTTATCCATATTTAACTTTCACTTGATTCATATTTGACCCATTTAACTAAAAGTGGGTCATAATATGGATTTATGACCCATATTGACACTTCTAGCTACAAGCAAGGTCCACCAACCCCCGATTGGTCTAGGCAAGGATACATCACCCTCATTGACCATAGGCAAGGGGCTTACAACTATCGCCCAAACCAAGTTAAGGCACTTGGCCCTTGCTCAGATCCAAGCGAGGGCTAACACCCTCCCCTATTGGTTGGTGAGGGCTGCAAGCCCCTCGCTAGCCATGGCAAGGACTTGATACCCTCACTAGCCACAGCGAGGCCAGCCCATAAAGGGGAAAAGGAAAGGAAAAACAAAAAAGCAATAAGAAAAGACTCATAAAAATTTACAAATAAAAATAAAAATTGTCCATGTGCCATGTCATATAGGATGGCTAACATCCTTATTAGTGATTTCCAGTCACAATCAACTAAATAAGCTCAATTGACACAAATGCAAAAAATTTAGGACTAAATTAGTCCAATTAAAATATTTATAATTAAATCAGCACCAAAACAACAAGTTTATGATTTTTTTATATTTTGCCCACCCTTTGTAGATTTGTAGATTTGTAAATTTGTTGTAGTATCCATTTTTTAATGCTAGAAATAATTAACATAAACGCAAGGCATCTATGTGAAGGAAAGGGGAAAAAAAGAAAATTTAGAATTTAAAAATATTAGATCAATCTTTTATGTTAAGCTCACCATGCCTTTTTTTTTTTTTTAATCTCAATTTTTCTTTAATTTCCTTTTTTTGCTTTTCATTTCCTTTTCTTTTTTATTTTTTCCCTATTTCCCTTCACTTGTTGCTGGGGCCTCGAAGATGGCCGGTAGCACCAGCTATCCACCGTCCATGTAAAACGGCTGGGATTAATTGAACTGCCACATCAACAGTTTCCGATCAAAATTAATTAAAAGAACTACATTGGCAAATCATGAAAATCTTTAAGACTAAATTTGTCAAATCAAAAAGCTTAAGGCTGAATTGAACGTCGTAGTTATATAAATTTTTGGACAATTTTGCCTTTAGGATTGCCTTAGAAAACTTTGAAGGCTCATATTTGCGAGGCGGTGTCTCTTTGCGCCTGAGCAGTTCTCACTTTAACAAGAGTCGTGTGCCCCGAACTACCCTGTGAGGTGAAACGGTACATTGATTATGACGTGTTGCAAGATTGGAAACAATAGAAAACCAACTGAAAATTTTCGACTTAAGAGGAGGTAGAATGCGAAAACCAGGAACAATACCTACGAAATGGATTCAAGAAGACCAGATGACAGGAAGGTGCGCTTGAACCATCTCTGAGTTCCGATGCGAAATCAAAGACCACCTCACCCTCCGAAGTAGGGGCCAAGTGATGGGGACAAGAAGGTCCGCTCTGCCTAGGTCGAGAGCCAGGATCGTAGAGGTCGGGCTCGCAGGACCATGAGTCGCAAAATGCGTGCCTTTCTGAATCACTCTCAGCTGCGTTGTAGCGAGAAAAAGGAGGAAATGAGCTCCGGTTGATCGGAGTACACAAGCTGCCGTTACCATGTTCTTGATCATGTCAGTTATCCACGACGCTAAGAAGTATTTTGGCAAATGACTAGATACTGCCAGATCTTGATCACTTCTTGATGTGAGGTTACATCATATTCCGAGAACTCCGGCTCGCTAGATTGAATGATGTGAATTGTGAATCACGATCAATCTCTAGATAGAATTTCATGGATCGACCTCAACTGCAATACAGAGCAACCTTTGATTCTCAGCCAGAGCAGATCTTGAACACTCTTCCAGCGAAATGAACGTGTTTCGGCGTAGGCAGTCATCAACGCGCCACACAAAAAGGCAGCCTTCTTCCCCAAATTCGTTCATCTTCGTGTGTATTCTATGATTCCACTTGTTTTAACTCGTGGAAACTCGACTTAATGCAATATAGATGTACAACTACTTTGTGCGCATCCTACAGCTAATAGAGGAGAAAAACAAGGACGTGTGACGGCCAAAGAGAAAATCTTCCTAGGCAGAAGAATGCAACGAATGCTCATCTGAGCACTGGTTGGCTTGTCGCTTCTCCTCACTGCTCTTCCGCTTCAGCATGTGCTTGATCTCCGCTTCTTTCTTGTCTACAAAGCCCATCAAGTCCTTGAAGCTGGTCGTGCGAACTGGGCGTCGGGCACTAGCAGGTTCGATCTCAATCTCGGGTTCTCCAGTCTCAGGGCTGAATCTGCGGTACTGCAAGAAGATCTTACAGCAGAAGCAAGTGAGAGCAAGGAAACAGGCAATGCCGCAAATGAGGAAGAGACCCCAGAAGCTGCTCAGAGAGAGCCGGTTATCCTCGGATTCATCTACTTGAGCCGAGCATTGGGTTTGCGTTAACCATTTATCATGAATCCTTTGGAGTTCACCATTCTCAGAAAGTTGAAGGATTGCAGTGGACAAGTCAACTGCAAGAGGGGAGTCCCTTTGGAACGCCTGAAACAAGGAGATCGCATGGGCAAAACCACATTAGATTTTGTGCTAGTTGTGATCATGTTACACGTCAAGGAAGCAATCAGAAAAACATTAGACAATACAATACAGTTTAGGTAAGTGAAAAATCTGTTATGGATGATCCAACATCTGACGACCTGCCATGTTCAGTAAATCTTTGCAATACTCTTTATTTGCTACTCTAGCACAGCCCAAATTCTACAACTGCAACCTGTTTCTTCCCAATCATCATGTTCATGATATAAGTGCGGCTCTTGCCGACGGAAAGAGAAATCAGTTTGCACCGCCTGATTAAATTAGCTTCAATTTCCATTCCTCAGAAAATCATAATCAATGAAGAGACAAGTAAAAATTGTTCAGGAACTTACAAATCCCCAGCCACTTCTTGTGAACTCCTGCCCCACTGTCCTGAATGCGCAGTTTGTGCTGGCCAAGAAAATATCAATATAAGGAAGCTCATCAACAATAGCTGAGACTCCACCTCCTTTTGATCCTTTCTCAAGAGCAATCGCGTAATCTTCCTGGCTTTTCAACGTAACAAGCCTAGATTCCACTATGTTAAGCTCATCAATGAGATAATTCCGCGCAAATGACCCTTCTTGGATTCCAATTCGGTCCGAACTTGATATCAAGCTGTCAATCCCTTCAATACCAGATGTCAGTTGCTGCACTGTGAGGATTGATGTCAAACTAGCCGTGTAGCTTGAGTTGATTATCAGTACCACGAACAGCCATATGATCAACACCAACCGTCCCAAGGTGCTCACGGTGTTCTCTCCTGGTCAGGTTAACCAGAAAAGTCATGAAATCTTTCCTCTGAAACAGTTAGCAAGAATGAAGATCTTTTATGCAGAAAAGTCGATGCATGAGGCATTGAGTACTCACTATGCGAGAAAAACATTGTCGAGAAACTAAACCTGCAAAGACCAGAAGAAGTTTCAGTGTGAGAATACCGTTCCCATTGAGCAGAGCCACAAAGTAAGCATCTCGAGTTCAGAGAAATCCCAAGCAGGAATTTTATTTGGTTCTTGCTGTTAAATATCATTCAAAATGGAAATAGACACTCCCACAGAAAGTTCAAAATCAGTAACTGCCCTTCCTTAAACAAAAACTTGTAAAGAATCAAACACACTAACCAAAATATGGTAATGAGTTGTCGCCTCGGTGAACCTCGGAATTCTTCATTGAGCCGATGTTCAAGTATCCAAACCACAAACCCCACGAAGAGGAAGAAGGCACCGGTGACACACCACATCGGTACAGTAAATGGTTTCAGGAAAGCCCATGGACTAGATTTTTCCTCCTTCACGGGAACGACGACGACAAGCCCCGACTCCATGTATGGCTGAGTGAAGTCCACAATCTTTGTCCTGTTTGTGACAATTGTAATATCTCCAACAGCCGCATCAAATTTCTGACATAGCAAGAGCAAAAACAATCTTGATTTCAAATAGAATTGCTAAAGAACCAATGACTTCCTGAGCCAACATAACAATATCAGAGTACCAACAAATTCCTCTAGACTACAGATAAATTAAGATCAAGTTAGCTACTCGTCGAATGAAGGTAACTCTTAAAATAAGATACTTACGTTCTGGGCAACCCCATAAACCAGATCGCTGTAGATAGGGTTGCCCTTGCCATCTCCAAATAAGATGTACTCATGCGGAACAGGATAAGGCAGCAACTTTAAGGCTGCCTCAAAGATGTCAATGCAAAATCCCTTCACCCCTGGAGGATTCTTATCTTTTGCTACATACTGCTTATAACTCACTCGGTTCGGCACTCCGATTTGCAGAGGCTTCCCATTGTTAGGGAATACCCATCCTCGAGGCTTCGATGTCATTTCACCAGGCCATATCACGTCGTGAAGATTTTGACTGCTTGCCGATCTATTAGGCGGCTTGTCATACAGCGTCTCAGGAGGGACGACTGAAAGACCAGAGTAATTCGACCAGTATCCAATCCTGCGGGTCCCTGTGCCCCCGATGTTCAGAACATCCATTGCTGGGTGGATCAGATCCCTATCTGGATCAAACTGGATTTCACCACTTAAACCCGTGAAGTTCATAGTAAGAAGTATCTGGAGCAATCTTGTCCCTCCATCAAAGACACGGAGAGTGGATAAGCTCAATCTGCTTCTATTCAAGCCAATCAATTTTGCATCATCAGAGAAGGAAATATTTCCGCCTTCACTGAGAAAAGTGTCAAGAGCACGGGCAGCTAACCAAACGGAATCGTATGCATACAGAGCATAGGAATTAGGGGTAGCCGTAGTCGTGAACTTCAAGCTCTTCCACCGAGACAAGAAGCTCTTCTTCTTACTTGTATCTGGTGTGTAATGACGGAGAGCTATAACTCCTTGCAAGAGATTCATCATATCGGCGTCGACCGTCTCAGATAAATCTAAAGCTGAAGGAAGCCAATCAGTCACAATCCAAACATACCCAGCAGCCATCATCCCGAGATTGTTCGCAATCCTAAAAATTTCAAGACCACTATCGGGATTGACGTGTACAACATATACCCTGGACTCCATATTATTCACTCCAATCAACAATTCCTTGATTGCGATTTCCGGTGCCCCGGGAGTGAAGGCAGCCTTATAAGAAATCTTGGAACGCTTCTTCGCCAGAGCGTCACCTAGGACCGAAACCCCACCTCTGCCATAATCATCATCTACAAAAATTGCAATTACTTCCCTCCATTCATAGCGTTCAACCAAATCTGCAATCGCATACATCTGGAAAGAGTCGCTCTGCGTGGTACGGATGAAATAAGGGTACTGTAGTGGAGAGAGAGTCGGGTCCGTCGCTCCAAATGAAAGCAACGGCACATGAAGCTCATTAACTACGTGGGATATGACATGAGCTATTCCGGAGGATTGCGGGCCTATGGCAACAACCACATCATTCTCCATGAGCTGCAAAGCTACAAATGAAATATTGCGATTGTTAATGAAATGGACTCTGAATGGGAGAGACATGCAATGCATAATACATGATCCCTTCTTTTTCTCATCTCATAGCTCGATTTAACTTTTTTCACAATTATCAGTAGGTTACTCACAACTTGCACCATTCCTCACAATTTTTCAGTGAAACCTGGGAATACACTGAAAACTTTCCTTTCGCTGCAGTACAGATATGTAACATTTCAGGTTTCGAGTAAGATTTACTGAAACCAATTTGCAAAACCAAGTGAATGAGAAGCAACTGGTCTCAGCTCCTATATCACCAGCTAAGAGCCTAAACTGATCTTCTGAACTTGCAATAACATTTCAGGTTTCAAGTGAGATTTACTACTATAGCATGGTGTCTAAAAATCTCTACAGAGTGCAGAGCTTCGGGCAGTACCTTCAACAGTTCCGAGAAATCCGCTGCAATTCGTATCATAATCGAGAAGCTTCAATTGTGTACCAGCAAGAACACTCAAATCGAAGTTAACATCGTCGATTGCAGCTTGAATTGCAGGTCTCACGGCTTTTCCAATCACAGAATCTCGGGTGAATAAAGAACCTATTGTCACAGCACTCGGCCTCAACGATGGAGGCAAAGAAGAAGAATTAGAACTGGAATTCCCAGCCGCATCAGCAATTATTCCCATGGTCAGCCACAAACACGTCCCCAACAACAGACATGGCATTCTTCTCATGAACACGAGGCCTCGATTAGCTCTCAAGGCCACCTCCATGTTTCCGAAAACTTGGCTACTCTTCAATTAACACCAACATCGCGGCATAGGATGCATGACAAAAACCGACCTGCAAATTGCCCAGACACGCAAGGAGAAGTTTCACCCCAGGGGTTCTCTGGACGGTAAAAACCAAATAATTCCCATTCACACGATCAGATTTCCCACATTAATAGTGGATAAGAGTATCAACATGCAAACCAGCTCACGGGCGATATATAGCAAGAATCAATACCCGCTAAGGGAACGCTGGCGAAACAGCCTCCCATAAACAATTATTAAAACTTCAGTACTGCTATAACTACGCATGACCCCCACTATTCATTACTCACTGTCCATCACTACCCAATCAAGAAACAAAGCCTAAAAAGAGAGAAACAAGGGGAAACCCATCAAGAGAAAAAACGCAACTTTGAACAGAGCACGCCCACCACACACGCGCATTGATTGGGAGGCGAGAGAAAGAGAATCCAACAGCCCCCACCGGGGAACATTCAAGAAGCCAGGAGAGATAGCGTCGTTCGGAGATTACCTTGGAAACCCAGATTTCCCACCCACGCCAGAAAAACACACACAAACCCAAAACAAACAAATGGGTTTTGGGCTGAGTTTGAGCTCGTTAGAGATCACATGTATTTAAACCTCATTAGACCAGACAAAAGTCTTACCAAAATAAAGAAAGCAAAGGAGGAGTAGGAGTAGTAAAGAAACAAGAGAGACCAGGAAAGGAGTACCTCAAAGCCTGAACAGTGCGGAAGCCTCAAGTAAAGTATGATTCTCTGTCATCATTGGTTTATCGCTTTGGAACAAAATTACAGGTTGTGTGTGAATATGTCCTGGAAAGCCAACCAGGCCGACGTTCGGGTTCGCTCTAATTAAATTGAAGAAGAAGAACCAGCATCATCATCATGTGGTGGCCATACAAATAATAAAAAAGCAAAGGAGGAGGAACGATTCTATAAAAAGCGAGGAAACCGAGATCGTGGGTGGCGAGGGAGGGGCGAGAGGACGGTCCCGATCGGGCCACGTCGGCACCGGCGATGGGGGATCCCGCTCGATCTATTGGTTCGCCACGGTACTTAAAACAGGACACGTAGGATCCTGCTTTAGCTGATTTTTTTTTATAAAAGGGCAGGGATATTATTTTATCATTAAGCAAAGTGGGGCCCCGCTCGGGTCGGTGTGAAACACGTGGGCATCTGTTCGCGGATGGTAAGCATTTGCGAAAGATGATTTGGACTTACGTAGGCTTCGGTGCCATTGCATTAGTCTGCGTTCCTCAAATATTCCATTCATATATTGGGAGGAAAAATTGTGCACTAAATGATGGCGAAATGTGTAGAAGAAAGATAGGAAAAGACGATAATCATGTTTATCTCTTTGACCTAAGATAATTGGGCGGACCGGAGCCTCGGTCGGTGTCGCGAGATAAAACTATGGTGGCGTGACGATTAATATTGCTTTCGAGGTGTTCACTTACGTCTGTGATTGTACCGCATCAGAGTGGGGTAGGTAAGTCTTCCTAGTTAAAAATACGTCAAAAGTCAATTGGTAGCGTCGCGATATACCAGAGTCACGGAAGGAGGATTTATGCTGACAGCGATCTCTGGAGAAAGAGAGAGGACAGAGGCGATGGAGTCCATTAATGAGTTTTTATGAGACCGGTCTCGCATTTAATGTGAATCAATGCGACGAATGGATAAGAAAAGAAAAGGAAGTACGTGCGCTGTCAATTTCTCTTCGTAAAACTGGTTTTTTTGTTCGTGATTTAATTAACGTTGAAGGTAAGTTACGGATGTTAAGATGATTAGTACTCAGATTTGCTTTTACCAAAAGAAATTATGAGAGCGATGACACGGGTTGCAAAATTTTACGAGATATAAAGGAAAGTTGCAATCAATCATACATTTCGTTAGACAATAATACATGGGGAATTTACTATTAATCTAGGTTAGAAAAAATTAATTTTTTCATGATTTAAGGTAGATCTAGAAACTTGAGAATCGAATTGATGAGAACTTATTTGTTTTTAGGTTCTAAGATATACAAGATAAGTTATATGTTCCAAAATTGAGGAAGTTTAATTTAACGAGTGAGTTCTAAATTTCAAATGGAAACCTAAAATATACAACAAGACTTTGTATATTTAATTTAATGAGTGGATTCAAAATTGAGGAAATTAATTTAACGAGTGGGTTCTAAATTTCAAGTGGGAACCTGGAACCTAAAACATGGAACAAGACTTTGTATTTTTATTCTCTTATGTCTTCACACAATTCTACGATATTTTATAACGTCCAACAATAAGTTTGTAATATGAAACCATTAATCTGAACTTCCACTTTTATCAATATTCATAATTGAGATTTTACTTTGTTTATATTTCAATTGTGATTAGTGAATTATAACAAATAATGGTCATTAAAGATAATGATTATGTGGAATCTAAGTAGATCCTTGAAGCTGTCATAATGTAGATTTCAACTTCTAAAAATTAAAGAACCTAGAGTTGAGCATGGGCTGGGTTGGGCCAATGCAACATTTAACCCAAGAACCTTTGCATAGATCTAGGAATCTCCAAGGATTAATCCACTCCCCTGTTGAAACCAGATCAAGACCGACCGGATTGGCCAATTCAGAGCCGATTCAAGATTAATCCTAAACCGATACTTATCTCAAAAGGAATCCAGGACAGGACGGAATCCGGATGTACTCGCCCTTCCTGAGAGCGACCCCTTCCAAAGAAAGTCATGAAAGGAGAAATTGCCGATAAATGACTTATTATTAACGAGTAAATAATTTCGAATCCCGGGTCAAAATTGCGATTAAAAAAAAATTAGGCAAGACCCCGTTTCCGTCTTTTTCTCGTTTTTACAAGACCGCAGGCAGGACCCACGTGGGCCGCGTCAACAGGCCATTGACGTTGCATTTACAGCGACACGGCAGTGCCGTCCTGTCCTGTCAGAGTGCAAGAGACGCCGTTACGTAGTTTATTTATTTTATTTATTATTTTATTTTATTTATCTCCGCCATCAACAAGGCATGGATAACGAGGACGAGGAGCATTCGCAGAGGACGTCCTCGAGGGCCACAGCATGGGGCGACCCCATGTTTGATATTTAATCCCACATGCAACTTTCACCTGCTCGGAATCTCGGCATCTTCCTTTGTTTAATCCCCTCGGATTTGTTCCTTTCACACCCTGGTAAAATTCGGGATCGATCCGGGCTCCCCAGACATGGTAAGATTCCTTTCTTGGCGTGGACAGATGCTTGGAGATCTAAAAAAACCCATAGAATGGAGAAAATCCATGCTTACGTACGACTAGGAGTGAAAAGGGTTTCAGAATTATCCTCAAAACGAATAACCGGATTGGCAAGAATATGTTCAATTCTAATTATAAAGTATACATGGTAGGTTTTAGATTTCAAAAATTAAGAAACCCGTTTCGACAGACAAGTTCTATGTATGACAAGTTTTTGTAATTTTCTTGATCTATATTTTCGTGCAATTCCGCAGTATTCCACGATAGTCGATGATGAATGTATATTTTGAAATCACAAGTCTAAACTTCAATTTTATAACTAATACTTTTACTTTATTAATATTTTATATTCTTTGTCTGCCTAAATATAAGTTGTGGTCAATGAATTGTAATAATAAGTTATGATTATTAAAAGTGACCCTAGAACTAACGTTGAAACCTATGACATAAGGTAAGTTCCAAGTTCTAAAAAATGAAAAACTTATTATTAATGAGTAGATTCTAAGTTTTGAGGGGAATACTGAACCTGAAACCACTCACCCCTATGTACAATTAGAGATGATTTTGCAATTAGTCCTTGAATCAGTTGTACAAACACCAAAGAAGCCCTAAACCATTTAGTTATATTCTTCTTGCTTTTGTGGTCTAAAGAGCACTAACACCGACACTAGACACGCAACACCATTATGACACGACATGTCTCATGTTATTTCTCAAAAAATAGAAATTTCCGACACGTTAGGATACATTGTATACTAAATGTATATTTATATATATATATATATATGATAAATTATCATTTTTATGATTATTTCAATCAAATTTATTAATAAATAATAATAAAAAAGAGCATATAATGAATTTACACTAAAAACATTAATCCACCATTTGCTAATATCATTAGTTATTTCAATTTGACAAATTCAACTCCATTTCAATAATGCATAAAAATTGGAGAAAAAACAAGTAATTTCACATTTTAGATCCGCGTGTCAAAAGAGAATAGAAAAAATAAACTTGGAGAGCGAATTGTGCACAAGGAAAAGTAAGAGTCAAAAAAGAAGAGATGACTAACTTTGTCTTCTTTCCTTCTTTATTATTTTTATTTTTTATTTTATTTTTTACAAATATATTTTGAACCCTTGCTTATTGAAATTTTTTAAAATTGATCCATGCACGTCGGAATCACATGTTAGAATTTCCAACTTGAGTGTCGGAAAATATCAGAAGAGTTAATCAAGTGTCGAATCTTTGGACATGTGTTTTTGATATGACACAAAGGCTCCCAAATAATGTTGATCACTCCACCCACCAGTGATGGTGGGTGGAGTGATCAATGGAGAATAAATGCGCCGAAGAGAGAGTTAATACAGTTTGACGGAATGGAACGTGCAATTTAGGAATTGATGAATTGATTGCTCTTCAAACGTGGCCATATGAATCACAGGGAGGTGGGGAGCTCGAAACCCTTCTCCTCCGGATAAGGGTTTATGAGTTTATGGGGTTTCTCCAGGTGGGTCCATTAGGGGTCCGCCAAATTCCTTCTAGGGAAGCTCCAGTGTCCGTCCAGGAAAACACCTTATCGATAGAAAAAAAGAATATGGCCACATGAACAAATATCTAAGCCAAAGCGACTCATCTTCATCACAGAGCATCGGCATTGATGCCAAGAAAGGGGAGGACATCAATGCCTCACAGAACAGCGACCGAGCAAGCGCTCCTCCACCATCCAAACGAGATGTCAGAGATCGTTTTGGAGAAGTTCGGAATCCTAGCAAGGGGCCCTTTCTCCAGGGCACAGGCCAGCTCTTCTCGATGGGTTAGTTGGCAATAAATACCTTGAAGGATTCGTCTCCGAGTCAACAGCATGTCGAGTGGGAGGCGACCATCGGGTGTCCTCAGGAAAGTACTTAGGATTCTTGGATATCACACGTTGAAATGTGAGTTTTTGTTTTTTTGGCGGTACTAATGGTGATTAGAATGTAGTACTGAGTCAAACGCTAATCAGCGAATGCAATCTAACGTACGAGACTTGGCAATCCTGGAGGACCCGTTTGGTGCTTTGGCTGGATGCATCGTGTGGGATTCCGCATCAAGCAGTGGACTGAAGTTTACTATTCTTGTTTCGTTCCCATCTCCGCTCGTTGCAGGTTAAACTAGGAAGGAGCCCGGCAATTCCCCTGTGAGGATGGATCCTGATGCAGACAGTTGTTCTCGCATCGCGTTAAGGCGAACCAGGTACGGGTTAACTCGGCTCGATCCTGACTCGTTCCAGCTTGTCTCGTCAGCTCTCGATCCTTCTCGATGATGTCATTGACTAACTCATCGGGCATGTCCGCTCTCTAAAGAAAGGCCAAAAGAGAGACGACCCACCTTCGTTTCCAGCCAAACACAACGCCGGCGAAAAGTTCGAATTCGAATTGACCTTTTGCGTGCCATAAGGGGTAAAAGAGCAGGAGATGATGGGGACCTCCACGACCTATTCGCATTCGCTACTAGACATAACGTGGGCTTTCGCCAATGGAATAATTGCCGTGAATAGCTTAATCGAGTGTCGCCTTGTGGAGTGAGAACCACGCAGCAAAAGAGACCACAAATGTCAAAAGAAAAAATTATATTTTAAAAAAAGCATGAGTGCTTAGTTTTCATGAGATTCGACTTAGAGCGACTTCGCTAGGACACCTGACTTTTCCAACCCTGGCGGCTTTGTCTAATTTTGTCCTTGTTCTCGGATTTTCTTATTTTCTCCTTGTTCTTCGTTCGGATTTCACTGAGCGACGAGGAAGAAAGATTCCTGGAAAGAGACCGGATATGGTTAAGTAAGCTCCACCGTCATGATGGAAGACGACCAAGAACATGTTTTGCTTGATCTCGAAAGATATGGAGATGGCTAGTCTCGCGAAGAGCTGCTTGGACTTGGGCAGGCCTTGCATTAACTACGGAGGGAAGTCTTTCTTCGTGTCGTCGACGTCCGAAGTAACACGTGGAAAACAATGTAATAGAGACCGCACGACAGTAGAAGAGACTGAGAAGAAGACACTCGGCGAATGAGAAGCTCGATAGCGGGTCGATTCGAGAAGCACGTTTTGTTCTCGTTGACGACGGTTCAACACAGCCTTTGAAAGACTTTGCAGAGTTCGTGGGCCGCCTGGCAGTGCGACATGTCGCCGTAACATCGCACCATATGAATCTGTCAATCTTTGTCATGACATTAAAACACACCTTGAAAAAGTTTACATTCGATTGGATGAACGACCGACGTCGTGTTAGCTGGTTACGACAAGCATCGCTTGATAGGATTTCTATTTACTCAGGAGCAAATGATTGGAAACATGTGGCTGATGAACTTCTTTACCTTTGCTTCAGAGTTTAAGCATCTTCCTTGTTGGATATTCCTGCACGTTCTCTAAAGAGGCAAAGTGGGCGATCTTCCTCCATTGTAAAAAAGAGTGGCACCAACAGTACCCAACCTAGCGTGCGAGCTTAATGATTCCCTGCAAATTGCCTGTAAAGAAGAAAAGCAGGATCTAATGGGCGATGGCTTTCCAAGAGCCATGACTAGTGACGATAGTCCAGGCTTATTACAGTTAGGATCGACTTGGACAATTCATAGACCACATATCTCGGATGTACTCATCGCTCGAGAGCTACAGTGATTATTTTCCTTGTCCCCCTAGTGTGGCGTGGATGCGGTGGTAGTGTTACTTAAAAAGCTTGAAAGAAAGTTCTTAGATGGAGCTTGGCGATAACAAGACTCATGGACCAAAACCGAGTCAATGTAATTACAATCATTCAGATACCAAACACTGAAAATATGCGCTTAAGAATCGATGCAATGATAGAATCCAGAGGTTATCTAGGCAGACAATTCTGATCAGACTGCCTCCTTTTGAGGGCCCGACAGAAGGAAGAGGTTCATTCATTTACATGCTTCACCGAACCTAGGGGGAATACACGATACTGGACAATAGTGCGAAAAGCTTTACAAATCAACTCAGCAAATTATCCCGTTTCACAGACTGTCCTCGCGTGTCGATGATTGAGGCGTGATTTTCTTAGTAGCTTCTTCCTTCTGGTCGACAAAGTCAAGAAATTTGTAAAGGGTATCAGAACATTGCATATTTGAGGACATTGACAGCGAAGTGGTTGTAGCCATTTGCTGCTTCTTGAACCGGCCGAACAAGAAAATCATCCGGATTAGAAACGCCAGAAGGGCTGTGACAGAAACGACACCGCATAGAAGATAGAGGCCCCAGAAGCTGATCAAGTGGAGCTGTTCAGGTTTTAAGTCTTGCTCCCCCCTTTCACTGGCACAACCCATTTTGCAAAACCACTTCTCCTGAATCTCTTGGAGCTTCCCACTCTCAGACAGTTTCAATATTGCGGTTGATATGTCAACAGCCAGTGGAGAACCTCTTTGAAACGCCTGGAAAATAATGTAGACAGACAAACATTAGAGAAAGACAACAGCCATAGTCAAAATTCAGATATCCACATGCGGTATTGTTCATTATCATCGAAACTTCTGATCTGAACTAATTAAATTGGCAAATGATAGCAAGATTAGTAAAAAGGGCCAAATGTTAAGAATCCAGAATGTCACTGTAGATTTAAAAATTGAAGACATTTCTCGTCAAGATTTTAGTCAACTGTTTTCATTGGGGAACTCGGGGGCAGATGATCATTTCAAAGTTAACGCAATAAACAATTTGAAGGAGAGGTAGTCTTCAGCTACTATGAACATGTACAGGGCAACCGCATAAAGGACCTTCTGCAGTTCATCTGTTGAAACTGTGCTACGCCAAAACAATTTCCTTAGCAGCTCCTGTCATAAATGCAGAAACATATATACACATAAAAATGTTACTCACAAATCCCCAGCCACCACTGGTAAATGCTTGCCCAATAATCCCAAATTGAGTACGCTTCAATAAAAATAATTCCACATATGGCTGTTCATCAACAATAGCAGCCACCCCACCATTGCTTGGCCCTAGCTGGAGTGCCTTTTCATACTCTTCTGGTGAGCCTAAGGGAATCAATCTTGATGGGGAGACGTAAAGACTCTCCAGTAGATAGCTGTGAGCAAAAGATCCCACTTGATAGCCAATAGGCCAATTACTTGCAATCAAGCTATCAATTCCTGTGATGGGTGATGAGAGCTGTCGAACTGTGAGGATTGAAGAAAGGCTCGCTGTGTAGCTTGATGTGACCACCATCAGTAAGAAAAGCCAGACTACCATTACCATACGCCCCAGTGGGCTTACGGTATCTTCTTCTGATATTAGGCGACACAACTAAAACCGGTCAATGTATAAAATCTTGGGGATCATTTAATTAATAATTTCCAGAATGAAGCACAATTCTGTAGCGGATCTACTCCATCCTAGGGATATCATATATAGATGTTACAAGAAATAGAAAACTGAATTCTTCATGTGCACACATGTGTGACAATGTATACATGGATATACACAAATGCCCTAATTTAAAAACAGGTTGTGATGCAAATTCCTTTCCTCAGAAACATGCAGAAAAACAGTGACATATGAAGCGACCACTTCTCCAGTGCGCTTGTCCTTGAAATGCAATTTTTAAGGCAGCATTTTTTTGTTGCCTGGTATTTACATGTGAATGTATCCCTTTTCCATGACAATTATGCTGTAAATCCAATGTAACACAGACTAATGGGTCAACTAGATGCCTCATCTGACAAAGCTTAGGTAATTATAATAAGCATAATAGATAAATATGGTCCAATAACAAATGCTGCATGAACATAAAAAAGCAAGCTTAAGTTAATGCAAACATTTTTCTATAACTATCTTGTTGAAATAATTTAGTTTGACAATCTGTACACAATCTGTAAAAGAAGGATCAAATTCCACATTTGAGTCTTTTAATTATGAACAGAGATAAGCAAAATGATTCTAGATACAAAGATATACTTACGGTTCTTCTTAAACACGGTTGAAAAGCTAAACCTGCAATAGGAAAATTTCCATTGTGAAATGTATGCTTAGAAAACTAAACCCAAAGTGAAATTCCTTAAGCAAAGAGGATGCTCACAGGAACATTGTTGCAAGTTGCCTCTTTGGAGGACCCCTAAAATCGTTGTTCACTCGATGCTCAAGAATCCAAATGACTATGGCAATAATCACGAAAGAAGCTGCTGTAACAACCCACAACTCAGCAGAAAAAGGTTGGAGAAACACCCAAGCACTCGACTTAGAATTGTTGACTGGAGCCACTATGACAAGACCACTTGAAGCAAACGGCTGGGAAAAATCTACTACTTTTGTCCGGTTTGTCACAATTGCAATGTCTCCAATAGCAGCATCAAAATCCTAACATTAAAACTTCAAGAATGATATAGGTGGACTCACCAGGATTAAGCATGCTTCAGTAGAAGAAGACTACACAATTCTAAAGCTACCATCATGAGTATGTTTACATTAGAGGTTACCAACAAAACGCAAGTTCTACTTGGCTAATATTGATTCTTTTCTTTTCTTGTGGTTTACATACAGTTAGAAATCCCTTGAGACTTTGAGCATGAAAAATCAAGCCCATCTTACACACATGCATTGTGACTTCTTGTCCTACAAACGCAACTCATGTGATGCACATCAAAATATCAATCACATCTTGCCAATAAATTCATCACTTTCTCTGTTCCAGGCTACAAGAGTATGATCTACTTACATTATTTGCTACCATTTTGACCAGACCGTCATAACTGGGATTTGAATTTCCGTCTCCATAAGCCTCGAATCTGTGAGGAATGTCATATGGCACAAAATTCCTTGCTTCATTAAACACATCAACGCAATATCCTTGGAATTTATGACTACTGTGGTTCTCCATGACAAATTCAGTGAAGCTAAATCTGTTTGGAACTCCAATTCTCAGAGGGTTCCCACTGTCTGCCACCACCCAGCCACGTGGTATTTCTGTTTTTCCACTAGGCCAAGTCACATTACGGAGCTTCTGGTCTTCAAGGGTATAACTGCGATGATCCCCTTCAATATTTTCGGGAGGTACAACTGAGAGACCCGTTTTATTAGACCAAAATCCAACCGAACGAATCTCTCTCTGGTCTATGTTGATGACATCATAACCACCACTCGGAACATTCCTGTCTGGACTGAAGTAAATTTGACCCGTCAAACCAGTGAAATTTAGCTGCAACAATTTCTTCAGAAGTAGAGATCCTCCTTCAAAGACTTTAAGCTGTCCAAGCCGCATGCCTTCTGCTTTCTCATCATAAAGGGTGTTGCTGAATGTGAATGTGACATTTCCATTCTCGTTTAAGTACCTGTCGATTGCACGTGCAACTACCCATACTGTATCATACGCAAAAAGGCCATAAGTATTTAGTCCAGACTTTGTTAACCCCTTTGTCTGCATGTCTCTCCATCGAGCACGAAACGCTGTTTTCCGGACAGAATCTGGAGTATGGGGGCGCAATGCAACCACCCCTTTCAGGATCTCCATAGATGTTTGGTATTTGGGAGACAATGAATCTAAGGTAGCAGAGACCCAATCTGTGGCCAGCCACACGTAATCACTTCCCATCATCTGCAGTTCTCGCGCTATGGTAAAAATTCTGAAAGCAGGATCAAGATTTGCATGAACAATATAAACACGAGGACCAAATATTTTAGATTTATTGAGTGTATCTGTGATGTCTCTTGAATCATACTCAACAGGCAAAGGCAACCTATATGAAATCTTCATCGTTTTTTTCTCGAGTTCATTGCCCAAAGCATATATCCCGTTTCTCCCGAAATCATCATCAATATAGATGGCGATGACATCTTTCCATCCATAATAATCGACCAAATCAGCCATTGCAGCCATTTGGTAGGAGTCACTCTGTGCAGTGCGGATGAAATATGGAAATTGCTGAGCGGAAAGTGTAGGATCAGTGGCAGAATAAGAGACGAGAGGAACTTGGAGACTATTCACGATCTCGGAAATCATATGAGCTATTGCCGAGGACTGTGGTCCAATAATAGCCACCACCTCTTCGCCTATCACCTTAAAGGCTGCCAGATACAGAACAACCTGATTTCAAGTTATAATCTTTGCAACAGAATTCAGAGTACAACTTCTCGAACAGAGAGAAACTAAAGAACAGGTCCATGCACTAGGTCAAGAGCACATAAGAACCCGCTACACTTGTGAAAGACCATTTAATGATGCAAATCCATGCCCGACTTGCTTGCTCTTGTTTACAGAGGCTAAAAGCAGAAAACCAGTACAACCCGAACAAGCCAAATGAGGAAAACAAAGAAAACATCAAAATGGATTATGTCACGAAAACTGTGTTCATTCTGTTGGATATCGAGCTATAGAACTAGTTCTTCATTACAGTTTTTTTTTTTCCCTTTTAAATGGTTCAGTGAGCATTCAAAGTTCATTACAGGGTAGGCAAAATTGGATCTCGAAAGGAAAGGAAAAGCAACGACAAGGCCCTTAGTATATTCAGAAGAATGTGGAGCGTGGTCAACGGAGTATTCAGCAAGTAGTTCATCCATGGTCGAACTCGGCTAATAATAATCCTCCTAAGCGACCAGTTTTAATAATAGTAAGTCCCTAGAAGAGTGCTTTCACTACAATGCACATAACTGCAAGAACAAAATCCTTAACTAAGAAAAACGAAAGTTCGAACTTTTAATGAACGAGGAAAGGGGGGGGGGGGGGGGGGGGGGATTCTAACACTCACTTTCAACGGTCCCCATGAAGACGCTGCAATTAGCGTCTTCCTTGATCAACCTCAGCTTCGTCCCGTTCAGAATCGAGCGATCGGCGTTCACATCGGCGACGGCGGCCTCCATCGCAGCCTTCGCGGACCTCCCAATGACCGAATCGTGCGTGAAGATGGCGCCGACCCGGACCACCGCAGGCCTCTCGCAGCGGACGCGACGGGGTCCTCCGACCAGGCAGAGGGCCAGGAACAGGGGAAGCACGGCGGGGAGGCGCTTCATTTCCTTGCGGGCGGCGACACCGGAGCTCCCAGCAAGGCCTGGCTTGAACGCGAACCGGCGAGCATGAAGCAAAAATTCCAGTGGGGGGGGAGAGCAAACAGATGAGAGTGAAATGCAAAGAAGATGCTGATGGAAAGTCGAAAGAATATCTTTTGGGGAAAAGTCGGGGAAGATGCAAAGGCAGCCCACGTGAAAAACGAAGCTTTGACGTCGCGGGAACAGTTCCGTGGCTAGGCACGAGAAGGGTTCGGTATAGAATCGGCCATTGCTGTCTGTGTCCGAAGGACCGACCTCGCTGACCAACCAAGCACGACGCGAGGACAAGCACGGAAGAGAGAAGTTGCAGACGAAGAATAGGAGAATGGAATGATTGAGCAAGAAGAAAGAGACGATAATGATAATGATGATGATAATGATGATGATGGATATTTTGATATTATTAAGTTTTTTTTTTTTTTTGGAAATTTCATTTTCCCCTCCCGCGAACGTCAATCCTGCTCAATCCTTTCAGATTAACCCCTGCCCCCGGCCCGCCCCACCCGGGAGTAACTCCCCCTACCACACGTTACCCTTTTACTTTATCCCCGAACTTTCACTGTCTCACGTGTCAAACCGTACCTTTAAAAGAAATTTCTTTTTGGCTGAATCCGTACCTTTAAATTTAAAGCTATACAATTTTTTTTTTTAAGTTTGATAATTATTTATATCATTTGTTGTTGTCAATCCTTTACGTTAAAAAAATATAATCAATTCTCGCAATCCGTTTATTTTGCAAAAAAGTGTGATGTCTGAAAGATGTTGTACAGCATAAGTCAAAATGACAATATTTTCTAATGTTTAACTATATAAAAAATAACGAGACTTGTAATTGAATTGGAATATTTTTTTCGTCGTTTGGTAAGAGAAGTCTTATTTGGATTTCCTAAATAAATATATGATCTTTGAGTGTTAATCCAATTTGAACTCAAACACTCAAATCCCAGGCACGAGCATGGGCAATAGTTTTGAGTCCACCTAAGGTGAGCCTGAGAACCCAATGCTAATGTCTGGCTCCTTGGCACCCTGGACCAAGTTTATAGAGACTAAGCCTAAGACCCCAATACTCGAGCCTAAGTCCTTTAAGGCAGGGCCTAGGACTTTAGTGGCGATGCCCACACTCTAGTCCATTGAGGTTGGGATATCAAGCCAGGCATTGGAGTCTCAAGCTTGGCCACTATGGATCTAGGGCTAGCATCTCAAGCATGGGCGTTGGGGTTTTAAGTTAGCCTCAATAGACTCAAATGCAATCTCGTGTGGTGCTAGAAATGGCCTCAATAACCTAGGCTTGGGCTATTGGTGCCTTGACACGAGTGCTAAGTTCTTTACCTCAATGGACTTGGGGCCGAGCGTAAGGGACCTGGTCTTGCAAGCCAAGTCAAAGGCCCAACCTTGATGGCCTAAGCAAGGGCACGTAAGGTCTTAAGCATGGGCTCGCCCTTGATGTACATAGGCTCATGCGCCAAGTATTCGAGCACGAGTGTAGGAGACCTAGGGATGAGCACGTAGGATTACAAGCCTATGCATTAGTGCTAGAGTCTCAAGCTCAGCATTAATGGACTCAGGTGTAGGCAAAGGGGACCTAAGCCCAACCTCAATGGGCCATAGGTCAAAAGTCAATAATCTAAGCACAAGCATTGGGATTTGAGGCCTAACCTTAATGTATTCGGGCATGGGTGCAAGGACTTAGGTCTTGATGTCCCGAGCACGAGCATTGACACTAGCATTCCAATCTCAACCTTGATAAACTCAAGCACAACAACCGAAGCCTCAAGCAATACCTAGATGGACATAGGTCGAAATGCTAACGTTCCAAGTAAAAGTGACATAGTCTCGATCATTGGTACTAGGCCTCAGGCTTCCCTCAATGGATCAAGGCTTGCCCTTAGTAAAACCCTTGTAAGTGTGGCTTGGCTACCAAGGGTCGAGGTTCCGATATCTAAGTGCATAGTGTCTAGCTCAAGTGCTAATATCATGTCATATTTTGTAAATTGATTTCTAATTTTTTAGAGAGGATATTGTTTTTCTAAATTTAAGCATTATTTTTCTTTTGACTCATAAAACATTTTTCATTAATTCACTTTCCTAAGTAATCCGAACGTTAAAAAGAAGGAAGATATTTTTCGTGAAATAAACATAGCCTTAAATTGAAAATATCGGCGACAATACATCACATTCTTTTTCTATGGACAGAGATTTTTATTTTATTTTCTGGGTGTAATTCTTTGATTGCAGTTTGAGAATCAGGCCGCACTTTCGTTTTTAGGGGTCGAATTGAAAGAATTTTCACGGTGGGGGCTTAATGCTGAAGAATACGAAAGTCTAGGGAAGGTAAAGTGAAATATTCAAAAAATATCGGGTCCGACATGTGAGACGGTGGTCCTGGGGGGGGGAGAGGAGCGTACAGTCGGTGAGGTCATCCAAAACACCACGAAGACGACAACAACAACAACAAAAAACTCCCGCGCTTCGCCTCCACTTTCGAAAACCGAAAAAAGCCCAAAGCCCCCCCTTCTCTCCCTCGCCCTCTCTGTTTCCCGCCCCTCCTCCCTCTCCTTTTAACCCTAACCTCCTCCGCTTTCTCTCTCTACCCCCTCCCTCCCTCTCTCTCTCTACTCTCTCTCTACTCTCTCCCTCTCTAGAAGCATCATGAATCGCAGGACGCGGAGGCTCAGTCGCAGATCCGAGCCCTACCTCAAGTACCTGAAGCCCGGCGCGCTCGCCCAGCTCCGGGACTCGCGGATCAGCGCCCGCCTCCACCGGGTCGACTCCCTCCTCCTCCAGATCCGCCGCCCCCCGCCGCCCCCGCCGGACCAGGAAGGACGGCCCCTGGCCGCCGCCGCCGCCGACGGCCCGCCCTGCTTCGTCGGGAGGATCTACGGGCCTCGCTGCCTGCAGAGGAAGAAGCTCGTGGCCGCCGAGTGCGTCTGGTTCGTCGGATCTGGCCCCGGGAGTCCCGCTCGGAGCGAGCCCGATCCGGCGGCTGATTTCTTCGGCGGCGGCGATGGGGTCGCCGCTCATTGAATAGAATTAGATCGGATTCTCTTTTCCTTTTTTTTTTTTTTCCTTTTTAGATTTTGCCTTGGTGTAGAGCAATAAATTTCAGCAGATGTACTCCTTTCTTGAACAGAAAAAAAAGAAATCGAATAGCGGCCTTGATATCCGACCTTTTCGTGCTGGATTAAAGCGTTTTGGTTTGGTAGTGATTGGCAATCTTTTGGGCGATGATCCGTGAGTAAGTTCCCATGGCGAGTATTGCTGTTTTCAATCTTCATTCGGGATGGGTTGGTCAGCCGTTCCAGCAAATCTCGCAGCTGCCGGGAGTCTTGTAGAAGAAGTCTCGGTTTCCATCCCCTTGTCTCTATTAGCTTGTATGTATTGGTGGAGGCAGGGAGGAATTGATGCGTACGTAGGTGCTTACCTTGCAATGGCTTCCTGCGCAATACATCGATGGTCAAAGGGGAATGCTGGATTGTCCTTATCAGACTTGGGAAATTGTTTTGGCCGATGACGCGAAGCAATTAGGCAAATTTTGGGAAAACCTTATCATTTCAAAAGTTAGGGAAAGAGTTTTGGGTTGAGTGTGGTGGGTGAAAGCAATTGATGGTTTCGTAAATTGCAGCTGAAAAATGGATTGAGAAATGATGTTGGCGTAATTGATGTTTGGAGAATGCTACACCTATAAGGATTTTGATAAAAAGTGCTTTCAAGCGCACTCGATAAGATAATATTAGATAAGAAATATAGATCCAATCGGATAAAAATGGGAATTTTAGCTGAATTGAATGTCGACCTTGGAATGAATGTCGAACAACTCCTTGCCGACAAATCCCACATCGCTCCCCTTGCCATCCTCTGCCTATGGAATTAAATGTCGACCATTCAAATCTCTAAGCTCTCTTGGATGTCCAAGCTGCCTTCGCATTGCGATGCAGGGCCACCTAGCCCTCTTTCTATTGCCATCCTGCATCTTCAGTTACCACCAGTCGATCGCCATCCCTACCCTCATGGCCGATGCCGAGGTTGAAGCCACAAATTGGGCAATGGACGAAGATGTGGTTGCTCGTGCTACTAAGATGCATAAGACGAAGGCCGTTGCTCCATAACTTGCCATGGAGAGGGACGACGGCTGGTGCTCCAGATATAGCCACGAAGGAGCTCCATGGCTGAGGCCATGGAGCTCAGTCATGGAGGAGCTTTACATCTGGCCTTGAAGCTCCTATATGGCGTAGATCTAGTTGAGCTCGTCACCACGACGGGCCTCATCGATGGAAACAAGACGAAGCTTGGTGGGAGATTTGGGGGATGAATGCGAGATACATCCTGTTTGCCTACCTCATATAAGATTATTTCATTATATCCGCCTTTATCCTATTTTAGACGATAATCATATAATATTTCTTTGACTAAATAGAGATGATTCCTTTCCTTATTAGAGATTTTATTTACGGGATTTTAGTTCACTCCTTTATGTTTTAAGTCCGTAGGATGGATCCTCCTCCCTTGTTATGTTTTGGAGTATTTGCATAAATAGAGAACAAATATCGAGACATGTATATGGGAAAATTTAAAAAAAAAAGCTCGAAGAGCTCTCATTTTTCTCAAATATGGGCCCGAAATGAACATTGTTTTAAATAAAGACCTAAAGTGTCATTACTTTTTCAAATAAGAGTTTGAAGTGGATCATATTTTAAATATGAGCCTAAAGTAGTTATATTTGTTTTGAATAAAGGCCTAAATGTCCGCCAATCAAAAACATTTTTGTCATTTATTTCTTTTTCTTTTTTCTTTTTTCCCTTTTTTTGGTTTTTCTTCATTCTTCATTGTTGGCCGGTGAGGCCACCCTCACTTAGGGCCGATGAGGGCTCAATGACCCTCACCGGCCATTAGTGAAGGCCCACCTAGGGCTAGCGAGGGCTCAATGTACTTCACTAGCCCCAGAAAAGGGTGCCTCGGCCTTACTTGTGACTAGTAGCGGTTGGCAAGGGCTTGAGGTCCTTGTTGACCGACGCTGGAAAAGAAAAAAGAAAAGAAAATTTAGATAAAAACGCTCTTGATTAGTTGGAAAATTTAGCCAATTAGCAATTAGCAATGTTAGACTCTTATTTGAAACAAGCATATCTATTTTAGATCTTTATTTAAAACAATCATAGCCACTTCATATTCTAATTGAAATAAAATCTACTTTGGGCTTTATTCGAGAAAATGATGCATGTTGGGCCTTTTTTTGGAATTTCGCCTGACGTATATCAAATATAGTTATACCATTTGGATTGATGCAGTGTCGCATGAGTTTCTCCCCCATCGTTTCATCATATAGTATGCCAACATGAATGATAACGTGATAGTATCATTAAGAGTGTTTGATGGTCCTCTTAGACATGATGATGGAGAGGATGTGATGATACGAAAGTCATCAATTTTGAGTTGGATAGTGGTTTGGATTCATGTACAAATTCGCTTTTAGATTAGTATTAGTGTAATGGTGTTGCTGAAATCCAATTATGCTTTTTGTAAAATTGATACCATTTATAAAGTCATCACTATTACCATGACTTTCACTTGATTTTTATATAAATGGTTTGGTATAACCTTTATAATCTTCTACTTCCTTTTCAATTCATCAAATGCTCGCTTAATCTCTAATTGTAGCAAAATACGAGTTCGGTTAAACATTAGTAAATTTAAGGCCTCATTTAAACTTTGATAAACAACACCTCACTTTCTCACATGGCCTCATTTAATCCGTGGGATTTAGATATCCAACATTAATTAAATAATATTTTACTACATCAATATGATGCACTATAGATGCATACATTAATGCACGAAAAACTGTTAAGGGATGACGAGGAAACTTTATATTGCATCTCTCAAGGGGTTCATAGATTATACCTATATTGAGAATTGTTTTGTTTTTTCTTTTTTGGCGACCCATGGAACCTTGCATGGTAAGCAGTCGAAAAATAAATCCGGGGTGACACATAAGCGAGAGGACCCACTACCTCTAGCATCACACTTAAGACCCTAAGCGACCGTGAGAGGATTCGACCGCTCCCCTTCGTGGGGGGAGAGAGCCCAAACTATCACGGCCACCAAGGCGGTGGTTCCATATTGAGAATTGTTCATCTCCAACGTTAATGAAGTAAATGTTAAAATTATAAATGACCAATACATTTTGAATAAAAATTCCTATTTGATCGATAAAAATAATTTGATCATGTGTAGGTATCAACATGGGATTCAAATTTGACTTCGAATCTTTCTCATGACAAAAATCTTCATCAAAATGTCTCGTATCTTTTACTGGAATGTATTTTAATTAGGGGTGTAAACGGTTCGGTTCGATTCAATTTTTTGGAGAAACCGAACCAAACTAAACCGATAAAAGATGATACCGAATTGAATCGAAAATGTGGTTTAGTTCGGTTCAATTCGGGACGGTTTTTCGATTTTTATTTTGCTTATTGGAATTTAGATAAAGAAGAGATGATAAAAAAGAGAGATTGTTCAATTTTTATTAAAAATTCTAATTCGGTTCGATTAATCGAAAAAAAAGATTAACGGTTATTTTTCGGTTAACCGAATTGAAACTGAACCAAACTGAAAACATACGAAATTTCGGTTCGATTCGATTTTCGATTCGATTCTTAATTTCCTTAATTTTAACATCACATCAACAAATTAGATAAAAGTCGTAATTCGAATAATAAAGATATCGCCAGCTTCCAAAAAAAAAAGAAATCATTAGTTTAATTTCTTGTTTCCGGATGAGGCTAAGGACAGGAATCGAAAAATATCCCGAAATTCATCGAAGGGGGAAAAAAAGAAAAAAAAGAAAAAAAGAAAATATTGAGTGCGCAGCTGCCTATCGTACAGATTTACGCCTCCGCTTGCGTGAGGGCCAATCCGTCCTTTTCTTCCTCTCTCTCTCTCTCTCTCTCTCTTTCTCTCTCTCGTCTTCCTTGTTTTCGTTTTGCACTTTCTTTTTATATCGTTTCGATCGTCTCGCAGCCCCAATTCCTCCCCCCTTCCCCTGCTGCTGCTCCTCCTCGATCGAGATTTTCCTTGCGTTCCTGCCGAGGGTTTCGCCATGGCTAGAAGCTCGTTCAAGATGGAGCATCCCCTTGGTGAGTCCTGCTCCCCGATCTTCCCCCCTCTCGATTTCGTCCTTTGCTTTTCCGCGATCGCCGGGGGCCTAATCTCGCGATGAATTCCCCCATCGGAATCGATGCGGGCTTGTACGATCGCGTGCTCTACCTGATCCGCGACCTTGGATAGACGTGGATTTCGTTAGCGTTGTAGATGGATCGTTGCATGGATGATCTTGATCGATTTTGGGTTTTCCCGATTTGTTGATCTTTTTTCCGGGGGGTGTTGTGGTCTTTTTGCCATCCGATCTTTGGTTTTTGGTATGAGATGAGGAGTGATCGGATTGAGACTCGAGTTTTCTTTGTCTTGGTTTCAGATCTATGTAAAAAGGAACGGTTTTTTTTCGGGTTGTGACTGTGCTTGGTCGAATTTTGTTTCGGTTTTGTTTGTTGCTTACCGGAGGAATCTTGTTTTCGCGGTGTCTGATTCGACGGGTCTACGGTAATCTGGGGACGGAGAAAAAAAGGGGATTTGCATAATTGGCTGTTGTGCGGTCAGTGTCCATTGAAATTCTTGGTCCCTGCGAGGAGAAGAAACGAGATGAAAATTGATGGTGAGTATAGATTGTGAGTGACGGAGAAGGAAAGGAGATGAAAACTGATGATGAGTATAGATTGTGAGTGTTGGAGAAGTTATAGTGTCTTGATATTTGTCGACTGATTTTGAGTGAAATTCAGTTCTCTCTTCGTATGGCTGATTGTTATGAAATGCAAAATATTTTCGTGCCCCCTCTTCCTTGGGTTTACTTTGGTTAGGTTTTGATTTTTTTTTCCTCAGACTATGTCTAGTGGTTGCGCTGTGAATTGTGATAGTTTGATCATGCTTTGTTTCCTGATGTTCAATGCTTGTTTAGCTTATTGAAAAAGTTGCTTGGTTTTTGCATTTTCTGCATTTGTTCTTTTCACAACATCTGATCTTGCACGCATGTGACAGAGAGGAGACAAGCAGAATCTGCACGAATCCGGGAGAAGTATCCCGATAGAATTCCCGTATGATCAAACTTGCCCTACTCATTTTGTGTCTTTTCCCTTGGTTCTCGATTGTAACTTTCTGAAATGTGTGGTGCAGGTGATTGTCGAGAGGGCTGAGAAGACCGATGTACCTGACATTGATAAGAAAAAGTCAGTTTCCAACTAGGAAAATTTCGTACTCTTCATGTTTAAATTCATTCATTGGCCATAGGTTTTTTCGAATACCATCCATTGATGAACATTTTGCCCTCAGTAAGATTTGTGACCTCAGTGATTTGTAAGTTTTGGTGATCAGTTGCTCTGCTAAAACGTAGGAAAGAAAAATGTTTAGATTATAGTATTCCTCACTGTTAAAGAGCTGCGCTTTTATTATGGAAGGCTAGGAGAGCTATTATTTGGCATACTGAGTAAGGAAACTTGAGCGAAAATTCTATAGTACAATAATGCATACAGTGGATTTTTATCGTTCGAAGGTTGTTCATTCAGTTGAAGGCTTGCATAAGGCTTTATCATGCATACATTTACTGTTAGTATGTTTTGCAGTTTGCACTCATCCATGAAATGGTTTCTTCTTGCTTGTTGTTTAGGTCTGATCTTTTTCCATGGCAAATTCAGGTATCTGGTTCCTGCTGACCTTACTGTTGGCCAGTTTGTGTATGTTGTTCGAAAGAGGATCAAGCTAAGTCCAGAGAAAGCTATTTTCGTCTTTGTTAAGAACATTTTGCCACCCACTGGTTAGAAAAGATCTTTAATTTGGTCCTACAGTCAGTCATTGACTATTGACTTTACTGATTTGCGATGTCTCTGTGTTGTTGCAGCTGCCATGATGTCTGCAATTTACGAGGAAAACAAGGATGAAGATGGCTTTCTCTACATGACCTACAGCGGTGAGAATACTTTTGGTTCCCTTTGAAGATGACTTAGTTAAAACCTTTGGCGAAAGGCTTTGCATGTATATATGGGAAGCAGTGCCCAGCTGCAAATGTAAATTCTTTGCATCCCTTTATCGTTGATGTCTAGCTCTTTTACTTGACGCTCCTTTAAATTTACATTATGGTCAATGGCATCTATAAGACTTGGATAATTTTGTCCCCTCTCTCTTTCTCTCTCTCTTTCTCTGTCTCCTCCCAAATGAAAGGGTACTAGAACAAGCAATTTTATAAAATGACCAGGCAAACTCTGAATCAGTTGTTTAAATATAATAGCATTCGGCGTTTGTCATATCATTGAGAAAGCTGATTTTGGTAAGCTAGTTACTGTAACCCCGGAATTACCCTTGTTTTTAGTGTTAGTCTCGACTTGTGCTACTGTTTCGGCCAGACTATGCGTTCCATGTGGGGGATGTTTTTCCTATTCTGGATCTTGAAACATAAGCAAAGTGTGGAAAGGCAAACGAATTAGGAAGCTCGAAGCTTCCTTGTCTGCTTTTATTCTGTGACAGAGCATTGTAGATCATTGTGTCCCTGTTGTCATTTATCGGTTTCAACTTGCTCTCAAGAAGAGGAAATGCATAAACCCATTGCAGTGTTGATCGCCCCAGTTTGCGCCAATCACTTAAAGCTGAAATTATTTGCGGGGAAGTAAGAGACCATATATGATGATGCAATTCGTGGGTAAGCTCACCCTGAGTGCAGTCGAGGGGGTTGATGTATGATCATGCGTATTGCGTATAGCTGAGTCCGCCCTTAGTGTACTAAACAGTGAGTGTCGGTCGTCACGTGGTTTGATGTAACAACGCCAGTTATGTTGCGCTTCGCCCCAAAGAAGGGAACGGACAGGGTGGGTTGAAGTTGCATTCAATCGCATTGGTCAAGTCCGGTGCACAGTGACATGGACATGCGTATGAAACACGCTCAGCGTCAATGGTTGTTCGCACGATAATTCATTCTTATTTTAAACGTAAGAAAAAGAACCGTCTTCACGGATTAAAATCCCCCTCTCGTTCAGATGACGTCTCCTCCGGGACCCTCAGCTTCATTTTGCACTCACATGGATTTCTCGTAATTCAACCGATCAATGTTTTGCTCTTGAGTTCTCTAATATTCCTAGTGAGTAATATAGCCCAGTAAAAATGGGCGAAAAGCTTTGCGTTTTTCACGTCCATGATGATTGCACCGGGCTCCAGAGCCCGTAAGCTGTAGCTGCACGGGGCCGCATCATCAAGTGCACAAGAACAGTCCTCGGATCCTTGAAGAAGTCGTCAACCATAATCATGGCGGTAGTTGGTTTGTTCTAGTCTAGTACTACCACCTTTTTCTCTTCGTGGTGGTCCGCCATGAGTTGGTAATCGACCGATCCAACAAATTCTAGCCACACAAAGTGCGTCCGTGTTACAGAGAGAGAGGGAGAGGGAGAGGTAGGGGGGTGACCTAGCTTTGTCTCACTTCCACTCCCCTAGTACGACAGCTCCTAGGTGAGAGCGAGAGGAAGTAGAAAAGCTCAAGATGGGCAGTGGTTCCGAGGAAATTAACACGGCGAAGATGACCACCGTGGAGAGCAAAGAGTGGCACATACAAGCCTACGCGCCGGAAGGGATCCCGACTTCCGACCACCTGAAGATGCGCACCACGAGGATCCCGGTTGACGCCGGCTCGATCCCCGACCTCCACGTCGCCATCGAGATGCTCTTCATCTCCGTCGAGCCCTTCGTGCGGTCCCGGATGACTGGCCGCGAGGACGGCCTCTACTCCCCTCAGTTCGATCTCAACCAGGTCTTCTATAAGCTGAATCATTAGAGTTAAACGCACAGAATGACCAAAGGGCAGGTTAGATAACCGGATCGTCTGTGAAGGTATGCGCTTATATTTCTTTGCGAAGTGCAGGTGGTGACGGCTTTCGGGATTGGAAGAGTGGTGGAGTCGACGGACGATAAGTACGCCAAGGGAGAGATCGTGACCAGCCCGTTCTTGCCGGTGGCGGAGTACGCCGTGGTGCCTTCCGACTTCATCATAAAAAGGATCGAGCCTGATGGAGGCGTCGAGTTGCCGGATTATCTCAGCTGCTTAGGTTTTATACCATCCTCTCCCGTTTCGTTTATGATGATGAACAAGAGGGATAGGATAATTACGTGATGGACAACTCCTGGAGATCATTGCAGGGGTGCCCGGATTCGCGGCATGGGTGGGGATAGAGGTGATAGGAGAGCCGAAGGCGGGGTCGAACGTGTTCATCTCCGCCGCGGCCGGCGGCGTGGGGATGTGCGCGGGGCAGCTGGCCAAGCTCAGAGGTTGTAAAGTGGTGGGGAGCACCGGATCTGATGAAAAGGTAATGTTTGCTTTATTACTCCTTACAATAAGATTAAATTGGCTTGCGTAATTCACGTGCTTTATGTAATGAAAAACAATCACGACTCGTCCATTTCCAAATTGGGTTTATCGAGTTTAATCTTAAATGACAAGCTTAGAGGTTATTAACAATAAATTTAAAGGATGCGTTAATGGTCTTCTCCTCTTCTTCTGCGGGTCTCGATTTGCCCCCCTTTTTTGATTTTTTATTTTTACGTTTGAGCAGATTAGATAAAAAACAAGCGTTTTGTTTTGGTTTTTTTTTTTTTGAGAGAAGATGCGAGTCCTTTTTCTTTTTCCTCCCCCGGGTCTTGCTATAAATTAAATCGTATCGTACGCGTTTTTTTTCTTATTTATATACGGATTCGTCTGCCAACATTTGTACTTTTGCGAAAATTTTGAGTGTTCTTAATTAAAAAGGTATTAAATCATGTGAATCATAAAGTTCAATTCTATAAAGAGTAAAGTGTAAATGCCAGTGCATCCAAACACTTGTCAATGAAAATCATTTTTGTAAATATTATGATTGACCCTACGTGACCTAACGAGATTCCTTTTTAACTCATTGTTCACTTATATCTTATAAAATCGATGCCGCTTCTCCTTCAATAGATTCATATAAGGGGTCATTATTGTGATGGTCACATCTCCCTTGATAATATTTTATTGGAATCTTGTCGGCAAGTATTTTCAAGATAGTTATTTAATATGCATAATAAGAAAATATTAGATTTTTGTAACATTACTGTGCACGTTATTAAAAAAGAAATTAATAACAACTCTCTTGCAATAACTTCATATCATAAATCATTATCAAAAGCAGTCACATCTGGCTTAATAATATTTCATTTGAATCTTTTTAAGAAGTAACTTGGGAAAAGTAAACATTATAGTAAACATTAGATAATCCCATAAAATTAGAAAAGTAAACAGATAATATATTAGTAGGGATAACTTTGCTTTTTCTTAAACGGATTTTCTTTGTGAGTCTATAAATTTCCAAAAAAGTTGGTGCATATAGAAAAAATTAGTGGAAATATTTTTATTGATTATCTGATTTTCAAGTAATTTGTTGTTGATTTATTGATACTTTCACCAAAATACAAACTCTTTTTCACGGTTTGCAAAATAATCATTTTTTATTTGTTACCTAATTTTATATGTCTTTCTTACCCATCTCTTATGTTTACCAGCTCTTACATGAATCTCCCGACCTTTATTCGAATCAATTATCAACTTTTTTCCTGATTAAAATATCAAATCTTTACAAATGTGGTTAAATTAAAGAACTAAATGTATGTTGCCAACTAAATCAAATGAAGGCTGGTAACCCAGAACTAGTCAATAATTTATTCGGAGAAAAGTCGATAAGTTGGTGCATATAGAAAAAATTGGTGGCAATTTTTATTTATTGATTATCTGATTTTCAAGTAATTCGTTGGTGATTTACTCATACTTTCACCAGAATACAAACTCTTTTTCACGGTTTGCAAAATAATCATTTTTTATTTGTTACCTAATTTTATATGTCTTTCTTACCCATCTCTTATGTTTACCAGCTCTTACATGAATCTCCTGACCTCTATTCGAATGAATTATCAACTTTTTTCCTGAATAAAATATCAAATCTTTATAAATTTGGTTAAATTAAAGAACTAAATGTATGTTGTCAACTAAATCAAATGAAGGTTGGTAACCCATAACTAGTCAATAATTTATTTGGAGAAAAGTCGATAAATCACTAAAATAAAGTTGGTAATTTCATATAAAAATTGATAAATTAAGGCATGGTTAAGAAATAAGTCGAATAATAGTGAGTGGTCTATTATTATGCGTAATTTAATGGGAGACAAAATTTAGCAAGTGGCATTAGTTTAGGTCAATAATTCTCTAAAAGAGAGTTGGCAAATGTGAGTAGTTGTTAATCACGACAAATAATGCTGATAAAATTGAATATGGTAGGTGAGCATCAAGTTAGCTAAATGTCTTTTTTTTTTCTTTTTTTTAATTTCCAATGCACCAAAGCATAACTTAAATAATTTGGCTGGTGGTATACATATATCTATATCATCCTTATTAATAAATTAATTTTTTATTCTATAGGTAATCATGGTGAAGGAGGAGTTTGGCTACGATGAAGCATTCAACTACAAGAAAGAAACCGATCTTGACTCTGCTTTAAGCAAGTAATTAATAAAACAAAACCCTGTTCTCACTCATTCATCTCATTTTTCATCAGCACAATTGTACATGCGTAAGCTAATTACTCGAATTTTGGACGTGGCAGATACTTCCCCGAGGGCATAGACATGTACCTCGACAACGTTGGCGGTAAGATGCTCGAAGCCGTGTTGAACCATGTCAACGAAGGTGCTCGGATCTCTCTCTGCGGCATGATTTCTGGGTACAACAAGGTACAATCCCATCTCTGGGTCTCGTTATACAGCAGCATTGTGTTCCTAAGAACAATTCTGCATCCACGAAATTACAACCGCGCGCCTGTGTTTAAATTTGATGTAAGCAAGCCATTCGATGAGCTATCTTGACACATCTTGGCTGTCAAAACATGGATAGCTTGATTCCGGTGACCGGAATACACTCAAGACTTCTGGCGATTCTTTGCTGAAACCAGAACGTGAGAGAGGAACCAGTAAAGTAGCTCACCGACATGAAATTATTGATGCTTTAACTGTGCATGATGGGGTTAGATCTCTTTTTCTGTTGAGTGGGCAAGAGCTGTGTCGGTCCAATCATCTGCGGAGAAGGGTCCACTTCCAAAAAAAAAAACCTCAAATTTTAGGTCTAGTCTCAAATATATTTCGAATTATTTTTTATTTCAAGAAAAATCTCAAACTTTAGGTTCAGTTCCAAATCTATCCCGTTATCTTATAAAAAAGGGAAAATGACACAAAAAACCCCAAACTATAACCCTTGGGACAATTTTATCCTGAACTTTTTTTGTGCCATAAAAAACCCTAAACTATGTCATTTGGGACAATTTTACCTTGAACTTTTTTTGTGCCATAAAAAATCCCAAACTATGCCGCTTGAGACAATTTTATCATGAACTTTTTCTTGTGCCACGAAAAACCCTGAATTATGCTATTTGGAACATATCTACCCCAGACTTTTTAACTGAAGGGCATTTTCGTCTTTTCCTTCTTCTTTTTAATTTTTTTTTCTTCTTCCCCACTAGAAGAGGGGAGCCAGCGTCGATGACAGCCACCCTTGCTGACGGTGGCGTCCGGCGAGGGTGGCCCTTGCTAGGGAGGGTTGCTCTCGACTGGGCAACCCTTGCCGGGGAGGGTCGCTCCCGACTGGGCGACCCTTGCCCGTGGCGGGGGCGACCCTCACCTGAGTCAGGTGAGGGTGGCCCTCGCCCGACGTCGGGGAGGGCCGCCTCCGCCGGAGTCGGAGAGGGCGGCCCTCGCCCGGTCGGGGGCAACCCTCCCTGACGTGGGCCACCCTCGCCAAACACCGCCATCGGCGAGGGTGGCCGTTGCCGGCTCCCCTCTGTTGGACCAGCAGAGGGGAAGAGGAAAAAAAAAAGAAAAAAAGGAAAAGACGAAAACGCCATCTAGTTAAAAAATTTGGGGTAAATGTATCCCAAGTGGCATAGTTTAATGTTTTTTATGACACAAGAAAAAGTTCAGGGTAAAATTGTCCCAAGCAGCATAGTTTAGAGTTTTTAGTGGTACAAAAAAAAGTTTAGGGTAAAATTGTCCCAATGGGCATAGTTTGGGGTTTTTTATGGTACAAAAAAAAGTTCAGGGTAAAATTGTTCAAATGGGCATATTTCAGGGTTTTTGGTGGCATTTTCCCTATAAAAAACCTCAAACTTTAATTTTAGTCCCAAATCTACATCGAATTTTGTTTTATCTAAAAAAAAGAGTTAATATCATGAAAAATCCCAAATTGGTACACATATGACAAATTTACTCAAAATTAATTTTTTGACAACCAAAACAAATTACCATCTATTAGTTTCCGTTAAATTTTACTATCAAATTGTTAAATTAAATAACACGTCGCAATTAACGGGTATACTAATTTGGGGTTTTACCCTCCGTTTGTACTAAAAATGTCACCAATTTTTGATCTGTTCTCAAATATACCCCATGATTCAGTTCTAAATTAACATGGCATTTCCACATAGATAATAAATACACATAAGCAAGATGTCATAGAAAATTATATTCAAAATAAAAACATTTTAGGACATAAAAAATTAGGGATTACTAATATGGCTTTTGGACAGAGGCTAACGAGGGCAAATTTAGGATTAGAGTAAAATTTGATGATTTTCTTTTTGACAACGAAAATTGGGATAGATTTGGGAATTGACTAAGAGTTTGGGGTTTATTCTGAGATAAAAGAAAAGTTTGAGACATATTTGGGACTAAACCCAAAGTTTGGGGGTTTGTTTAGACAAAAGAAGTTCATCATAGATTTGGGACTGAACCTAAAGTTTGAGATTTTTCTTGAGATAAAAAAAAATTTAGAGTATATTTAGAACTAAATCTAAAGTTTGAGGTTTTTTTTGAAATTGACCCTTTCTAGAAGAGATTCTCAAGACAAAAACACCATTTAAAAACTCACCAATAATTCACGATCGATCGCTTATCTAAAGTTCTTGTTAATCAGCCTTCGTCTGACCTAAATGCAAGCAGGTGTGGACGGAGAGGGAAGGGGTGAGGAACCTGCTGAACATGGTGGGGAAGGGGGTGAGGATGGAAGGGTTCATGGTGGGCTCGCCGTCTCACCTGGCGAGGTTCGGGGACTTCGCTCGGGAGATGGAGGGTCACCTGAGGCAAGGCAGGATCAGGTCCAAGCTCAAGATCTATCATGGTGTCGAGAGCTTCCTGGAGAGCTTGCAGTCCCTTTTCTCGAGCGCTAACATGGGAAAGGTCATCATTCAAGTCAAACCCTTGTGATAGATGTCACAAGATTGAACCGATGAGCTTGGTGTCTTCTTATAATACGAGACCGGCCGGTCTAATCCATATTTTCGCTATATTTGGACTGAAACTCTTGATAAAGTATGCAAGTATATCTTAGTAAAACAAAGAAGTTATTGCTTCAAAACTTTACAAGCTGATCATCATACGAAGTGTTTACACGTTAACAACATTAAGGTCACTTACACTGTCTATATCAAGTGACCTTGCATATATGTACTGGAATGTTGTTTTATTCATTACTGATATTTAGTTCTTAGCCGATGGCTCTCCAGCAGACGCCGAGAGAGTGGATGTCTGCCCCTACATGCCACGGACTGGCGATAGTTGTCCGTCGACATGGAGACCCTCCTGCCATCACCAGTCTGGAGACGGCATTGTTGAAGTGAAGCTTGCGAGGAGACTGGACAGTTCATCTTCCCTAAACTCGATCTCGTTCAGCGGCTTCTCGGTTGGCTCCACACCTATAGCTTAATGAGAGAGATTCAGACCACATTTCAATGAGAACGACGGAGAAATATCAAGCATGCGATGTGCAGTACTCACTGACTGAGGAGGAAGCGGCCGCCTCGACACCATCGCCGCCCAAACTCTCGCTCTTCTTCTCCTTCTCCTCCTTTGGGGCTAGGATTTCGGCTTCCATCGCTGAGGTCAAGCTGGCGAGGAGACTAAACAAGTCATCGTCCAAGAACTCGATCTCGTCTATCTGCTCCTCGGTTGGTTCTGCACCTATTGCTTAATGAGAGGGATTCAGACCACCTTTCAATGAGAACGAAAGAGAAATATCAAGCATGCAATGTGCAGTACTCACTGACTGAGGAGGAAGCGGCCGCCTCGACACCATCGCCGCCCAAACTCTCACTCTTCTCCTCCTCCTCCTCCTTCAGAGCTAGGGTTTCGGCTTGCACAGTTGAGGTGCAACTAGCGAGTAGACTAGACAAGTCATCATCCATGCACTTGATCTCGTCTATTGGCTCCTCGAATGGTTCTGCACCTATTGCTTAATGAGAGAGATTCAGACCACATTTCAAAATGAGAACGAAAGAGAAATATCAAGCATGCAATATGCAGTACTCACCGAATGAGGAGGAAGCGGCTGCCTCAGCAACATTGCCGTCCAAACTTTCGCTCTCCTTCATCTTCTCCTTCTCCTTCAGAGCTAGGGTTTCGGCTTGCACAGTTGAGGCGCAACTAGCGAGTAGACTAGACGAGTCATCATCCATGCACTCGATCTTGGCTATTGGCTCCTCGGATGGTTCTGCACCTATTGCTTAATGAGAGAGATTCAGACCACATTTCAATGAGAACGAAAGAGAAATATCAAGCATGCAATATGCAGTACTCACTGAATGAGGAGGAAGCGGCCGCCTCAGCAACATCGCCGCCCAAACTTTCACTCTCCTTCATCTTCTCCTTCTCCTTCAGAGCTAGGGTTTCAGCTTCCGCCAACAAATCCTCCAACAGGCCAGTCCTCCTCTCCATGGATGGGGTCGCAAACAAGCCGCAACTGCCACTAGAGCCTGGAACTGCTGCCCCCAGCCACGTCGCTTGGATTGAAGGGAGCCCTGCTGCCCCAGATGGCAGTTGAGGTTGGGCGCAAAACGCGCTCAGATCGCAGCGGAGCCCCAAGACGGTCGACTGCGCAGGAAGTTGATGGCATTGACGCTGATCGGGTCCGGGCCAGTTCAACTGCGATGATGATGAAGCTCCAAAGAACCAAGGAGGGCGAGGTCGGGCATTACCGGCGGTGAGGCCGCGGTTGGCCGTGCTATATTCCGTGCTCTTGGCACGGCGGAGGCCGCGGGAGTAAACAGGCAAATTCGCCTTCTGGAGCCTCTTCGTTCTTGTGTTCCAGAAGTTCTTGATCTCGTTGTCCGTTCTTCCCGGCAACTGTCGATGCATTCCCCATTAAAAAAATTCCAAGACAAAACCAGAATCAACTAATTGACCGAGCCTCAGTTTCATAAGCACATATCCAGAATCAACTAATTGACCGAGCCTCAGTTTCATAAGCACATATCCAAGTAATTAAATAAGAAAAATGCCTAATTTATAAAACATTGCCCCCCTTTTTTCAATTTTTATGTTCGATGATAATCGTGAAAGTCGTAAGGTTCGATAACGTGCTCTATAAATAATCTAAAGTGCTTGTTAAGAAGATCCGTTCCCCATAATCTCTTGAATATATGCATGAGGCTCTAATAATTGGGGTTGAGCCGTGTAACGATACCCTTGAAATTAGAAATTTTCCTTTTATTTCAATCAATTCTTTTTGGATGGGCCTTGCCCGTCAAATAAAGAACATTAAATTGTACGGTTGAAGGGACATATCCACATGCATGTCTCATTCTTTTGGATACTGTATTTGTTGTTGTAAAATACTATTGTTCTTCCTCAAGTGAGAAATAATTTTTATTACAAATACCCACCGTCTATACTTGGACATGAGATTTTAAATCAAATTTAGATAATACTTGTTGCGGATCTTAAAAATCTAGAAAACTATTTATACAGGTAATCTAAGTTTGTACTATCTACTTAGTAATATGGATATAGTAAATCGAATTTGTGAATATTTTACTTAAACTGGTTAAAAATATCATTGTAAATTTTTTTTATGCGGTGAAAGCTGCTGGAAATTTTTTTGTTGTCGATAAAATTGGCTAAATGATAAGCTTTTCCACTAAATGCAAAGGTTCGAGACATGCTCGGCGGATGGAAATGTTTCGAAAGTAAGGATGATGACGTCAATATAGCCAGTCATACGTTAATCTATAAAATTTTATATTTGTGGACCCTACAGAGCTATTTCATATTTTTATTTGAAATAACGCCTCTTTTATTTTTATTTTATATCTTTTGGGTTAAAAAAACCTTTTCACTCATGGTGTTTTGCATGTGAGCTCATTTATTGTAACGACTCGGTACGTAATAAATGCATAAGACATGTGTTTCGCCTGAAAAAAAGAAAAATGCACACGACATGCGTAATAATTAGCAAAAAGAAATTAACAATTTCAGATAGTCAAGAGTCCGGAGAGAACGCCATGAAAGAAAAATCAAAGGCGAACGGGGACACCACGCCAAACCAATTTTTCATCATCACTTGTATCGATAATATACAAAATTTTCCTTAAAAATAATTATTTATATAGCTCAAAAAAAATAATCAATGGACTAGACAATTTTCTTTTGATGGTGACAATATTTTTCAAATTTTTTTAAGCGATATAATTGTTTGGATGTAGTAATATGTTTTCCAAATTGTTGATTTTTCACCAAACAAATGGTGGCATGAAATAGTTATAAAGCGAATCATTAGAAAACTTAAAATTAAAAATAAAAGCCTCCTCAACGTAGCAAGAAAAATCAGACCAGTGGAGACAACCCCAGAACCAATTCCTTATCACCACTTATATCAAAGAAAATGAAGATGTAGAAAAGTTAGGCAACCGAAGAATGCATATTCTTCTGATGATGGAAACATAATCGAATTTAGGGATACGTTTTTAAAATCGTTGACCTTCCCCGAAACAAATGCACCTCGAAAATTGAGGGGGCAGGTGTGAGAAATAGTCACAAGGCGAATTAATAGAAAACATCAAAATTGAAATAAGGAAAGCCCCTTCAACCTAGCGAGGTGAATGAGGGGAAAAGAGAAGCAAAAGAAAGACCACCTCAAGAAAAATGATAAACAAGCGATTAAATGCACATTCCCGTTGAGATCGATGTACTCTAAAGAACGCCAAAGCAAAAGATCCGGGGATCAGTTCCTCCAGGAAGAACACCGTTCCGACCAAACCTGCCGTTAAATCGCGCGAATGCGGTCTCGAATCACGGCTTAGGAGGAGGAGGAAGGAGAAGAGATACTGACCAGAGAGGCCATGTGGGCCCACTTGTTGCCGTGCTCGGCGTGGAGCTGGACGACGAGGCTCTCCTCCTCCGGCGAGAAGGCGCCCTTCTTGAGGTTTGGCCTGAGGTGGTTGGCCCACCTCAGGCGGCAGCTCTTGCCGCACCTCAGCAGCGTGGTGTGCCTCTGCACCGCGTTCCAGTTCCCTTCCCCGTTCCTCCTCACGTACTCCGTCAGTATCTCGTCCTCCTTCGGGCTCCACATCCCCTTCTTCAGTATCTTCTGCGGCCTCTCCTCTCCTCCTCCTCCTCCTCGCTCGCCTTCACTGCCGCCTCCACCTCCACCTCCGTTCATCGCTTCGGGCCTTCGATTAGTCTGTTCCCGCCCGCCCGCCCCTGGTTTCTCGAGGCCTTTTTGCTTGTGGGTATGTCTGAATGCTGTGCTACACCATTTGCTCGTGAAGCGCTCGGGTCGAAGTTGACGTTGCTGACATTGACATTGCTGCCCAGTTTCGAGTTCTCATGTTATGAGAGAGAGAGAGAGAGAGAGAGAGAGAGAGAGATGACGGTGCTTGTCTTCTTCTTCTTCCTTCTTCTTCTTCTTAACGAGGTGTAGAGAGAGAGAGAGAGAGAGAGAGAGAGAGAGAGAGAGAGATTTCAGGGGTGGGGGAGGGGAGGAGAGCTGGGACGTCGCTCCGGTTTGCATGCAACGTGGTTCGTCCCGTTTGTTTTCTTTCTCTTTTTCTCCTCCACCTTCGATGGGTACGCTCCACGCACCCACCCCCAACGCATCACCAGGGGCATTATGGGTACTCCACGTTCCGGATTTTCTTCACATAGTTCTACTCCATAATTATGACGAGCGTTATTTCACTCGCCTAAGTGCATGTGCGTGAATGAATTGGAAAAGAAATGAGACCTCATGTGACTAGAGATGAGCATTGTACAATAATTATGACGAGTTTCTCTCTAGGATTTTGTTAATATAACAGTTCTTGGCCTATTGTAAGAGAAATAGAATCTCTTGTGACCCAAAAGAGACTATTGTTCTCGCTGTTGATTAAGGACAGTTGCATAAGGATTTCTCTTTCTCTGAAGTATGATCAACATCCAAATCAGGGACTTAAGAGCCATGATGGGTGAAATGTTTTTGGTTATAGAATCTAACACATTTTTCTCTATGATTAGGGGATGTTGGCAATGACGACAAATTACAAATATGATATTTTCACGATTTTGACGTGATGTTATCAGATAGACTTGTATCCATCAGTAACGGTACATCGATCATAAATTCATTTTTGTCGGAACCTTGCACGTCTTGTATCATCCGTTGACCCGTTGCAGTCAGTTTATGGAGAAGTGCCTTACGTAATCATCTTCGTTTCCCCATTTATTCCTATGACTTTATCATTAATGCTTCTCCATCTTTTCTTGTTTCTTTTCGTTTAATTTGACGTCGCTTCCACATGTGCTTACTTGGCATGCTTGTTATAGACACACTTAGTTCAATTTGATAATAACTCTTTCAATTTTGGCAATTGAATCTCATGCTTTTAACAATTTGTTCATTGGAAACCATTGATGTGGACACTGATAGTGCCACTAGGATGGTCGGTACTAATATAAACAATTTTTTATAATTTTAGTTTTTTTTTTTTGTTCTACCAAGTCTGGCGAGGGCTAGCAACCCTCATCAGCCGTTGCACCTGTCCTATGACTTGTGATAGCTTCATGGTGCTCTCCTAGTAGCCAACAAGGGTTGCTATTCATTAGGGTTGGAAGAGGGAAAATATTTTAGTAAAAAAAATCAAAAAAAATATTATTAAAAATTGTCCACATCAATTTTGACCATGCCACATAAGACAGCCTCACATAAGTGATTTCTGGCTAAAATTCATCGGATAGACTCTACTAGTAAAATGTAATAAGATTAGAATCAATTAGTAAAATTGAATTGGCTATAATATAATAGATTCACAATTTTTTGGATAATTTTCCTGTTTGTTATACATGTGAATTTATGTACTTTCATTAGGATACCCGATTCAAAGTGAAATCATCTTGTTTTTTTTATCAGGAGAATATAATTTGGAATGGAAGTCATAGTAAACTCGAATAAGGGCCTATGTTTACAGAGTCATTCTTCAATTATGAAGGAGTCGGAAAAGGATTCGGCAGAGCTTAATCACCCCAAGTTTTGCCAGGCCAGGCCAGGCTCAACCTGGGCTTTACTAGGCCCATTGACTGGGCCCAATTCAGCTTGCCTTTAGCCCCAGCCTCCATATAAAAACCGAAATGAAAAAAAAAAAAAACCAAGAAGGACAGAACTAACTGCTACAGTTAGGCACTCATGATTCACCCTGCTACAATTCTCATTGACCAAAACAACTGGGTCAACAGTCAGCACCTAGCGCAAGAAATCAAGAAGTTTCAGAAACTATGGGGTCCTGAAATCACAAGAGATACAGATATTACCCGGATAAAAGTGCCGATTCGAGCGAGGGAACCAGCCCGAGGGAGATGCTGCAACACGGGACTCGCTCGGCTTCTCAAATCGAGCAATCTTATGAAGCAAAAGATATTGACGCGGCTCAATCAAATCACGGCGGGTAGTGCCTCGCCCCCCGCCCCCCGCCCCCCCAAAAATCTAACCGCGTGAGCCACACCAACATCTTCTCCGTATCTCCCGACGCCGCCCCGCCCCGAAATCACCGCAGCCCGTCGACGTTCTTGCGCTTGAGAGAGAAGGAGGGAGAGAGAGAGAGAGAGAGAGAGGGAGAGTTATGGGATGTTTCACAGGTCTATTTGCTGGCTCGAAGGAAACAAAGGGAAGCACAAGCAGACACGGAGGCCATACATTGTCAGACGCGACTGCCTATCCGCTACTTAATCCAGAAGATGCTCTCCATGTAAGGACAAAACAGGGGACGATTTTGACTTCTCCCCCTGCAAAATCGGGTCTTCCTTGTTTTTTCTCTGATTCGGCCCTTATATAGGTGTAAATTGATTGGGCCGAATACTAATTGAAAAGCCCATAATGCCTATCTGCCGTATAAATAGGCCCACGAGCGAGTCCTTCCCTCGGCGAGTGTGGGCCGAACTCTTGGCCCAAACCACGAGCATATGGTCTTTCTCTATATATGCATATGTAGGATAATGTATGTGCTATTGATTTGTATAAGATGGAGCAAGGCGTGAATTAAAGTCACGCATTCAAAAATCGAGAATGAGTTTGAACATTGTAAAGAAATCGCGCCTTTGAAAAAATAACATCAAGCTTAAGATGTGTTTAGTAACCATTATGTTTCTAGGAATAATTTTTGCTCAAAAATAATTTTTTTATTATGTTTTCTTAACAAGTTTTTGAGAATTTGAAGGCATTTGATAATTACCTAAAATTTCTATTTCTAGAATAGAAATGCACTTGGTACAACCCTTCAATTTTTTTGTGACTTTAGAATTTCTTTTGATTTTTTAATACTTTTGTTATATATTTTTCTCTTTTTACTTTTTCCTTTTATTATATTTTTTGCTTCTCTCTTTTTCCTTCTCTTCCTCGCCTAATGGGTGCGTGGTTGGCCTCGTCTAGCCATCATGAGGCTTCGGCGAGCTCGCCAAACCTCTCCTAGATGGCGACCGACTGGGAGGAAGAAGAAGAAAATGAAAAGAGAAAAGAGAACAAAAAAAAAATGATTTGGTTCTTGATTTTGGAGTTGTTTTTGAGAACAAATAAGTAACCTTTTATTTTATTTTTTGATTTTATTCTAAATCTATTTCCGGGAATAAAAAATTTACCAAATGAATTTTTTTCCCAAGAACAAAAGAATAGAATCATGCATCATTTGGCAAGTTAATAAACATACCTTGACAGTGATATTGAATTCACAAAATATCTTTGCTAATCTCATAAAAAAATGCAGTTTATTGCTTTTCTTCTACAATGTTGTGTTTGGTGGTCGAGATTTTTTGCAGGGATAAAACTAAATAAAATAGGATAATAAATTTATAAATTTTACTATATTTTATCAATTGTTTGATGGATCGCAATAATTAAGCCAAATAATTTTATATTCTATCATCTCCATTATTTGGTATGAAGAGAATATTAGTGCAAATGAATTTGAAAATGCATGACCAGAGATTGTAAGAATATTTCATGATTCATTATAAAGAAACCATAAATGCATAAATGGAAGTAAACTCCACCATTTGTTCTAGGATTATTGTGCAATGCAAATCTTAAATAGCATACTAGCTCATTGCAATATTTTAGAGTCACACGTTTGACTGTGGCAATAAATATGAATTGCATCAATAATATTGATGAGGTAGATTGGCCAATTAATAACAAATCTAATAAGAGAGAGAAAACATTATTTACCTTTACTATTTCGAAAAATATAGTGCTTTGACTCTCTCATTATTTTTATGAAACTTCAATGTGAACCATAGAGTTTCTAATGAGGAGTAATTTGAACTCTCTTGTTACTTTCGTGGATTTTTTTTATGTGAACCATAAAGTTATAGAGGAGAAAGAACTTTGACTCCCTCGTCATTATAATGGACTTTGACAAGAATAGAAAAACTAAAGAGAAGCGATAGAAACTTTAGCACGAGTTAGATATATCGAGGAGAAGGAGGCGAAGATTGCATAATTTTTTTTTTCGTTTTGTTTTAGCAATTTCCATTCCTCTCATTTTTCGAAAATTAGAGAGATAAGTTTTTAACGCCGAACTTCTTCATTTAAAATCCGGGTTCTTCTGCTCTATATTATTCATTAATTAATTTTCCTATCTGTTATTACTTTCTTTTCAATTTAATCACCTTTTCATCCCCCGCCCACCATTCCCCGACAAAAATCATATCAAACGATAAATCATACTAATACACCCAAAACACGGAACAAACATAAATCTTAAGAATTCAATTACAGAACAGAAAAAAGAAATCCAAATATAATTAACTCCCGATCCATTTTTTATTTCGCCCCGTCCGACCCGACACCCGAGGAGAGGAGTAGCGAAGCGCCAAATCAAGGGAAGGGAGAAGGGAGGGTGGCAGTTGGTGCTGACGTGGCCGAGGATTTTCCCGCCGTCGCCTTGCGGCTCCGGCCACAACGTTTCTTCACTTCACACTTGCATTAGCATAATAAAATCACGCTGCTGCCGTGGGCGTCTCTCTCTCTCTCTGCTTTCACTGCAAAAAGAAGCTTCCTTTCCACTGCGAAGTACGCTCTCCGATCTTTCCTCCACCCCCGCCGGAACCCTAGAAGCCCCCGATGAAGCTCCGATCGCGCGAGGTCCGGTCGAACCCCTCTTCCGATTGCCCTAGCGGTACGTCTCGCTCCCTGTCTCCGGCGGCGGTTCGCCGGTTGCGGCTCGCGGCTCTCGGTCCGTCCTCACAATGAGGGCGTGGAATCGGAGCCCGATCGGCTCTCGCTTCCCCTTTCCTGTGAGCCTGCGCGGTGGGTTGCTCAGTAGGCTTCTTGAATTTCTTTTTTTTTTTTGTTCAGCGTTCGTCGAGGTCGATTCCGAGAGGGAATGCGATGGGCAAGAGGACAGCGACAGTGCGATCGGCGGCGTCGTGGACGTAGATGCGTTTGTTCCGTTTTCGGATTGGGAGACGAGCGATGGTAACGTGGTTCCTAACCGTCGCGAGCTTTCGTTTGCGTTGATTTTTTGCCGTCGTTCCGTGCCATGTGTGCAAACGTCGTGATTCTTATCGCTTTGCGAAGTGTTGTTTGTCGGAATTTCGTGAAGATATTTTGTTTTTATCGCTCTTCTGAGCACGGGAGCGATTACTGTTTATGGCTGAGTTATAGCCTCTGTCACGAACAACTGAATTTATTAGATGATGGCATATGAATAGACTGTTGCTTGCAAGCTTTCTCTGAATCAAATTGGGGAAATTTAAGCATTGGCGCTGTTGTGACGAATTTGACCCAGTACCACAGTAACTGAGATGGTTTTATTGTAGGTGAAGTGGCTGACCATGGCGAGCATTTGGCCAAAAGGGCACGAGTTGTACCTGAAAGGGAAATGGAGGATGCAACCCACGATATAGAGGAAGTCATCCTGGAAGGAGGGGAATTTCATGGGGATGCACAGATCAATGAAATCGCTCAGCAACTGGCTGATATGAGAAATATCAGTGCCAGAGGTTCAAGGAGGAAGAGAAAAGGCCGAAAGAAGAGAGAAGGGCCGCCATTGTTGTGGGAAATTTGGGAAGAAGATGATGAGAAATGGATCGATGAGAACTTTAAAGAAGATACTGATCTGGATAATCAGAATGCTGTAGTAACAGAGACAGTGGAGGCATCCTCAGATTTGACTGTAGATGAATTCCTGAGGTACCAGAAAGAATGGTTGGCTTGGGCTCTAAAACAGGAAGAGTCTGCAACTAAAGGAGGAATTCTTGCTGATGAGATGGGAATGGGGAAGACTCTTCAGGCAATTGCTCTTGTCCTAGCCAAACGTGAAATCATCCATGGCATAGGTGCTGGATTGGACTGGTGCTCAACTTCAGCCGGTCCATCGACAAGTTTGCCCGAAATTAGAGGAACCCTTGTCATATGTCCTGTGGTTGCTGTGACTCAATGGAAGAGTGAGATCGAACGCTTCACTGCTAAAGGAAGCACTAAGGTCTTTGTATATCATGGAGCAAATAGAGGAAAGACTGCTGAGCAGTTCAAGAACTATGATTTCATTATAACCACATATTCACTTGTTGAAGGCGAGTACAGGAAATTTGTGATGCCACCGAAGAAGAAGTGCATTTATTGTGGGAAGTTGCTTTACAAGGAGAAAATGACAGTTCACCTTAGGTACTTTTGCGGTCCTCATGCTGTCAAGACAATGAAGCAGTCTAAGCAAGAAAAGAAGAAAGGCAGACAGGCAACGCGAAAGAGAGAAATAGAATCTACAGTAGAGAGTATTAGTGATTTGGAGGATGATCAAAGCCATCGTGTGGGGAAGTCGCTTTTACACTCAGTGAAGTGGGAACGCATTATTTTGGATGAGGTGAGTGAATGGAAGCATCTTACTGTGATACGAGTGCTAACATAGTTTAATGCTTTGTAACTGATGGAAAGATTTTGATATTTCCATGCTGACAACACTGGACTCCTTATTTTGTTTGGCTGGGTGAAGCCATGCATGAATGTGTTAATTTACGCGTGACTCCTTATTTTGTTTGGCTGGGTGAAGCCATGTGTGAATGCGTTAATTGCACTTGGAAAGACAAATATCTGTAGGATTAGGTCTTTCACTTGAAGGTATGATTACTTTTTGGGAACCATGTATGCATGTTCTTTTCCACAAAATATCAATAAACTTTTATCTGGGATCTCTTTGTATGATTTGCTTTGTGATTTTTGAATTCATCTGCATGTACATTTCCCACTTACGCATATGCAATTTTATTCATGTAGGCTCACTTTGTCAAAGATAGGCGATGTAATACTGCAAAAGCAGTTCTTGCATTAGAGTCTTCATACAAATGGGCCTTAAGTGGAACGCCTCTTCAAAATCGTGTTGGGGAGCTCTACTCTCTTGTAAGTTTCTATTTTATATAAGTGGTTAATTGTTATTCACCTTCTGTAGTCAATCACATTATCCTGTAATAAATCTTTTCAGGTCCGTTTTCTTCGAATTGTGCCGTATTCATTCTACTTATGTCAGGATTGTGATTGCAGAACACTTGATTATAGGTATGTAAAGTTCCAATCACAAGATAATTGTGTAATTCTTTTGTACCATGGGTGTTTTCTGGTATAACAGGCAATCTCAGCCGGTAGGACTGTACTTGTTCATGTTAACACAAAGCGGTTAGAGCAACTACATGTGCAAAAAGACCAGTTTAGCTACTTGGTATAACAAATAATGTGGCAATCCTTGCATAGATATTTGAAGAAGCAGTGCATGTGGCATTCTTCACAAGAATACTTGGTGTCACTTTATATATTTACTTTGTAAACAAATCTTTGTTCCCCTACAATTCTGTGAATGTTAAAGTACAGGTTAGCTACATCCATTTAATCTTTGCTGCTCGGTATTACGAGTTCAAAGAATCATAGCCATGTTCTTTGAGGCTATATACCTTTATTAATTTTATCCTCAAGTGAAGGCTGCGACCTCCTAATCTCAAGTCTCAATTCAGCCTGCTGCTAAAGTGTTTGTACCTCAGGCTTCAGTTCCATCGGCCTTCTGCCAAACATTTGTACCTCAGGCTTCGGTCTCATCTTTCTGACACATTAAGATCTGCTGTGCAGGGACTAAGCTTTCATGATAACTTTTTGATGTTGATGTGACTTCGTACTTTCATCTACATGTTATCTTTTCTTTGCTTGAATGTGATTTGCCTGTGTATAAGTTATCTAGACTCTAGGTTAGAATGCGATGTGATTCAGATCTCATGTTGCCATGTAGTTCTCACAGGGCGTCTTGATCTTGATGCGACTATTACTGGAATATCTCCTGCCATGGTGGATGTTCCATTTGGAGAACAAGTCCATACTTGTCTATTACCCCGTGAGATGTGTTTAAGGGTGGTTATCTCATATCATTATAGTGAAGCGTGCACAAAATTTGTTCCTGAATATATTCCTAACACCCAAAATCTTGGTCCACTGGTCTACAGTTGGTAGTAGATATGTGGATGCTATTGATCTGTATGTTGTATTTGACATGATTTGGTGGGTCGCACCCTCTTGGGTACTGTGGTGGAGAATGTCCCTAAATTGATGATCAGCAAAGAAAGAGAGACTCAAGAATCTCTTTATCTTTGATTGAGTGGCAATGACATATCCAAAGTGGTGAACTATCAAGCATCATGCTTGTTAAAGAGAATTTTTCTTGGGATGTTAGATTCTTCTCCCAGATGATAGAGTAGATATTGCCTTTTGATATACAGACCTTGAAAATTTCGATGGTGGGGCTATTATGGAGCTTGTAGCTCCTATATCTAGTTTATTATCTTTGCTTATGAGCATGTTATTGCTTTTAAGGGTGAAGTATCCAATAGGTATAATCTAACGAAGAGTTCTGTATGGGAGATGTTAGGCAGAGTAAAGATATAAGTATAAATTGAAGAACATCAGAAATTCTATAGACTGAGGGTGTAGACCATAGATGGATGCATCTTTTACACAGATGATCTTTCTAATTTCTATTTCCTTTTGCCGTTATATGTAAGAAATTCGTTTTTAATTTTATTTGTTGTCTGGGTTGATTTCACTTCCATTATCTTAGCTAGTGCAATCTCACTCTTTGTTTTCTGCATGAACTTTGTTGATTGGTCTTAGAGCTTCACCTGCCGATTACATGCACTCAGTTCAGTTAATGTATTTTTCCTTTGTCACCTATTTTGTAAGTCTGTTGTTCATTTGCAGTTCCTCAAAACAATGTCCTGACTGCTCTCATAGTTCTGTACGGCACTTTTGTTGGTGGAATAGAGTGAGTTGCATTTTCATCAGTCCTTTGGCCTCCTTTTTTTTTTGGGGCAAGTCATATGAAATGGTTTTCATTTGAACTCTGATGTGGAGTAAATGTTGTTCTATCTAGTATATAGCAAATCCTATACAAGCACATGGAAATGCTGTTGGCAGAAGGCGAGCAATGATATTACTAAAACACAAAATTTTGAAAAACATATTGCTGAGACGCACAAAAAAGGGAAGAGCTGCTGATCTTGCACTTCCACCTAGAATTGTGAGTTCTCTTGCATATGAGTACAATTGCGATTCAGCATCTCCAAGATTTTTAACAGAAATCCACTGCTTCCTCCTGTCTTCACTTTCCCTGCAGATTACTTTGAGGCGGGATACACTGGACATTAGAGAAGAAGACTATTACACATCATTGTACAATGAGAGCCAATCTCAGTTTAACACGTGAGATTCTGTTTGCTTCTCAAGTTTAGTCATTCAAGAGAATTTTAATTTAGGCTCTATCCTTTTTGAAAATTCTTCTACACCTTTTTTGAGGCATAAATTTTTTATGCATTTGTATACTGTGCATGGATATACTTTTAGGCTTCTTTTAGTACTTTGAATCTTCAATGACTTTGCACTGTTTTTGATTTAGCCACTATTTTTCGTTCTTTCATCTTGAAGACTGTGACAGCCTTAGTTGTTTGACATGGGTTATCTGCTGAAGCCAAGAAAGTTTTATTTAATGGTGGAAAAAGATATTACACATTTTTTAATGCTTGCTTTTGGCTGATATGTTGGTGACTGGATGCAAGCTTTTGTGGAACATTTCAGGGGTGCATATAGCTAGCTTGCATGACCATGTACTATATTCCATGAGGGATGAAACATAAGTCTTGACTGTTGAGAGCAGTGGGCTATATCATCATACAAATAATAGGTTTCATGGCCTTTTCCTGCTTTTGCATCTTCTTTGATTGTGCCAGTCTCTGAACATGCTTTGGGGACTTATCTTCTTTTTACTGCTATAGGGGGAGATGCATTATTTCTCTGGGTTAAGATGCTGATGTAGCTTGAAATTGATTGTATCAGAAGCGAGGATGTAGTTTTACATTGGTTATTAAGAGACTCCTTTCTTCATTTCATTTGGCTTGACTTTATTCTCTCTTATGTCTCTTTTTATGTTGTATTGATTATTATGGAAACTGTTTCTGGGTGAACCTTTCTTGATGGTATTCTTTTGCCTTGTAGATATGTTGAGGCAGGAACTGTGATGAATAATTATGCGCATATTTTTGACCTTCTCACGCGCCTCCGCCAGGTACTTAAAATTCGATGTTGGTTGTTCAGATTTTGAGGGTGCAGTGTCAAAGTCAAGCATATACTGGCTTTCCTGGCGAGAATGTGATTGTTATACTTTGTTGGTTTATTTTTGGGAGACATCTTTTCCCATAAATTTCAGTGCTTCCGTCATGACATCACCTCAGGAGCATTTAGATACACTTCATACGCGTTTAGACTTCCCTGTTGATCATGAATTTTTATATTAGACACACTAATCCTTGACTGGATGGACTTAATAATTGGATTATATTGTTGATCATGTCATAATGAAATTGCACATCTCAGTTTGTCCTCTCCCTTTGATTCTCCCGAGAACTTGGGAAAAATTTGTTTGAACTGAAATTCTTGAAGGATGTATATATCTACATATTGGTAACTCGACATGTTATCATTGGTTAAATTTTCAGGCAGTTGATCATCCTTACCTTGTTGTTTATTCAAAGAGTGCTGCTTTAAGAAGTGGAAGTATGGTTGAGCCTGATACTGGTGTACAACCATGTGGTGTTTGTCATGAACCTGCAGAGGATCCTGTGGTAAATCATTTTTCCTTTGGCCTCCAGCGAGATTATAAGAAAACTAATTTGTGGGATGAAAATACATGAGGACCTTCACTTTGCCAGTCCTTTTGCTTCATTTTCAGTATTTTCCGCACAGCTTGAATGGTTTCTGCTATCCACTTGTGTTAATGTTCTTGAAATAACCTTCTATTATTTCCACTTGTAGGAGTTTATTTGTTGGTTTGAGCTCTGCATGATCCTATAGTGTATGCCAAAAATGTGATAAGTCGAGGGCTAATATTTGAGTCTCAGCTTTGCAACTGTCCTTTGGGCAGATAAGCAAGGTTTGGACATACTGAGTGCAAGATCTCAGCAGGATGCTGTCATAATTGTAGAGTGAAAGGTAGAGATATGGATGTTGCAAAAGAGAGTTATGCAACACGAAGCCCTATTTGGAACATGGTTGGGGCTCCTCCCCCATCTCAAGCTTGATGCGCTTATCTGGTTCATTAGATGTGGTTGAAAACTGATAACATGTTCTCTCTTGTCACTTTGTCTTCCGTGATGCCATCGTTTAGAAAAGGACACTGGAAACAATTTGATTATGTTGACATGGTCATATAAGTGTGTGTGTATGTCGCATATGTGCGTAGTCAGATGTGTACGGACTATAAGAAATTCTTTTGTTTTCTTTACGACTGATGCTCTTTCCTGCTGATTCTCTCTTTTGCAGTCTGAAAATCAAGCTTCTCAGGTCAAGTCCATAGATTTCATTACTAAATGGTTCAATTTTCTATTTCAGGTTACCTCTTGTGCACACGTGTTTTGTAAGGCTTGCTTGATCGATTTTTCTACTTCATCGGGACAACTCTCCTGCCCTTCATGTTCTAAGCCGCTTACAGTTGATCTGTCTTCAAAGTCGGATGGTGGGAATATTTCTTCTAAATCAACCATCAAAAGGTTTAAATCCACCAGTATTCTTAACAGGATACAACTGAATGATTTTCAGTCAAGTACAAAAATTGAAGCCTTGGTATGTGATGCTTCACTTTTCGCTTGTATTTCCTTATTCATCTCCTTTGCTGGAAGCCTTTTCGCAATGAATTACGATATTAGCTAGTTCCTTACAGATGCATAGTTAGCAGAGCTACTCTAGAATTCCTAGGAGATTTAAATTGATGTACAGCTCACTTGTGACCTGATTAATGTGGATTTATTTGTTTTTAATTTTTAAGCACATGAAATTGCATTTATAAGTAGGCTTTTCAAGGCATTTTTAAGATGACTTGCCATTCTTCAAAGTAACCTGCTGTTGATAAAGTATTGCTAGATGGTCTGAGTTACCGTGAAAGCCACACCTCATGTACTCTGAAGCAATTGAAATTTTACTGGTGACTCAGCAATTTAATGTGTTGGAAAAAATTGTCTTAATGGTTCTACCACTCTGATTATAGTTTTATTGCCTAGACTTCATAGCCTCAATAACATGCTATGATCGGCATGTACACTCCAGAACGTTCGCATTTGATCAGTTCTCACGTATCTGTTTTTGAGTTTGAGAAGCTATAGCTGACTGCTATAAGCTGACGATGGCTATATCATAGTTTTTAGGTAATGCATTAATGCTAGCTAGATATCCTCATGACTAGGTATTTTAAAATATAAATTCGAATTGCTTCAAGGACACTGAGAATCCAAGGATTTATGTGCCTTGAAGTGAGAGGATACTACAGAATCACACGGCATTGCTATAATCTTGTGAAATTAAATTTTGTTCCAAACTAGTGTTCATGACCATTGGTGATATGTCAGTGGCTTGGACTGTGGAAATAATGGTTATCATTGAGGCTAACTAGAAAAAGTGATGGGTTTCTCTGGCACATTTTTGATAAATGTTTATACTGGTTGCTGGAGCAAATTGAATGCTTTTTGCATTGATCTCATTCTTTCATTTTATTTTGGCTGAATCATCTACTGCTTTCCAAAATTTAATATGCAAGTGATTTCATTTATTCTCTGCTCAACTGTTGTGAATGATATTAGAGGGAAGAAATTAGATTCATGATTGAACGGGATGGTTCTGCCAAAGGCATTGTTTTCAGTCAGTTTGCATCGTTCCTGGATCTCATCAATTATTCCCTACAAAAGGTGATATGCAACATATTTTTTCTCTATTTGTTCATGATGTAAAGAAAAATGAAGATAATGGGAAGCCTCTTGCAGTCAGGCATAAATTGTGTTCAACTGGTGGGGGACATGACGATAAATGCAAGAGATGCTGCTATAAAGAAATTCACTGATGATCCCGATTGTAAGATCTTCCTTGTGAGCTTGAAAGCTGGAGGCATTGCTCTTAATCTTACAGTTGCATCGCATGTGAGTTACATTTTCTATTATGGGGGTTATTTCCTATGGTATTTCTACTATCTGGCTATCAAAATCTCTGACTCTGATACTTATGGTCATCTCTTGTAGGTTTTTGTGATGGACCCATGGTGGAACCCTGCTGTGGAGCGGCAAGCCCAAGATAGGATCCATAGGATTGGACAGTACAAACCAATCAGGTAGAGTCTTTGCTACTGATATCTACTCTCCATGAACAGAGCGAATTAGGCAACTTATATCAAATCTGGGTGTCTGCTTTTCCAGAATCATGAGATTTGTTATTGAGAACACAATTGAGGAGAGGATTCTGAAGTTGCAGGAGAAGAAGGAACTAGTCTTCGAAGGGTAAGTGCGTAACAGGATATCCAGCTTTTTGGCACTGTGCTAAGCAAACTAAACACGTTCTCTTTCCTTCTTCAGGACTGTCGGAGGTTCATCGGAGGCTTTGGGGAAGTTAACAGAGTCAGATTTGAGATTCCTGTTTGCAACCTAATTGGTAGTCTTTCAGGCCTCATATAAGCTTAAAGCTATTACAGTTTTTTTATTTTTTTTGGGGGGGGG
>MU089566.1:0-79469 GCA_014858505.1 Corymbia citriodora subsp. variegata | reverse complement strand
GGGGGGGTTGGGGTGGGCGCACTGTCCATCTCCGTTGTAATCAAAATTGTAGCTAGGTGTGCTCTAGAGTTTTGACTTTTCAACTTCAATTCTTGGCTTCGGCTGAAACTCCTCCATTTCCTGCCACTTGAGTGGTCTGAGTATAGTAGTTATCTTTTTCTTTGACTCACCAACTGCTAATTGATTTCTTCCGTCTGCTAAATCAAAAATGCTCGACTTATCTTCACCAACCCATCCCCAGCTACCCCTCCATAAACTGAAAACCTTGAGTTTGATTTTTGTTATTTTGCTCAAACTCAATAGAACTCGAAAGTTCTGGCCAAAGTAGGCATGCGGTAAATGAATGGTCCTGTCCATGCGGTGGTTGTATGCTTACAGACATCTAGCTAAAGGTAAGTTGTGTTGAATTTCAACCATCCCAATGAACTTGCGAACTGCTTATTTGAGGGAGCGACTTATGAGTAGCTCGGCTAGTTTGCGCCCTTTGTTTTGTGAAATTAAACTTTTTTTCATTATGATTTATGTCAATGACACTTGAAGACAACACAGATGAGAGAAAAAGATAAAAAGGGTTGTTCGCTTTGCCTCTTGCATAGGTGCCCCTACATCTTTATCAGACTTCCGTTGAATTACTTCATCTAGGTTCCTCTAGTCCTTGCTAATTCCATTTCTCTGACATTTCCAAACATCAGAACGTGGACAGACTCATTTGGGCGAAAGACGAAATTGACCAATGCCGCCTCACACCTACCCTTGATCTTTGTATACTCCACCGATAAGTTTGCTAAAATTACCGCTCAAATTTCAGATGGGGATTGCAACTTACTACTATGCCATGTCATCAAAATGTGATTTTCCTCACTAATAACCTACTGCCACACTACTTGTTAAAGAGATTGCGGCTGATTATCTTTTGATCGCTCAAGAAACAGATCAGATGTTTTTATCTTTTGATCGCTTGAGAAATAGATCAGTACATGACGTTTTTCATGATGATACAAGTTAGTAGTTGATAACCAATTTATATGACACGTATATAGTAAATTGTTAAGCAATCTTGAGTTGGATATCCACTTAAAGCACCTTTGGCCTAGAATTATAGTTCCAGTTCATCTCCCTATCTACCCTCGACTCCCAACTTTTTAAACCCTCTCAAACTTAATTCAATCACGTCTTCCTTAATTCGTCTTTGATCATGTAACATGGTAGTTGGGCGTCTGAAAATTCCAACTTCTGTGTGGTCCAAGATGAGAGAGATCGAAAAATGTATGACTTGTCAAAAACATCCACATCATCAGCTTTCCTTCATTAGATCACACTATAAATAGGACCCCCCATTTCACCATTTGCCATGCAATCCACCCCAAAATCACACTCAGCTCCTGCAAATTCCCTTCACTCAAAACACTGATCTCAGTCTGTCAATTTTCACACAAATGGCACCAAATGCAATTTCGAAATTCGCCCCACTCTCATTACTTGTTCTTCTAGCCATTTCTGCCTCCTCAGACGCTAATTTCAACTTCAACCAAAAGCTCAAAGAGACCAAGTTGGTCTTCCACATGTTCGACTGGGGGACCGGCCTGAACATAACCAATGTCCCAGTTGCCGGTGTCCCAGGGAAACCTTGGTCGGGTCTTGGGTTCGGCACCATCTATGCGATTGATGACAAGCTCACTGAGTCATATGATCGCAACTCCACCGAGGTAGGGAGGGCCCGTGGGGTCTATGTGCAGTCGGCCTTGGACAGCATAGATTTGCACCTGTTGATGTCGCTTGTGTTCACCAACCAGGAGTTCAACGGGAGCACACTAGAGATACAGGGTTCTGACCCGGCCAAAAACAAATATAGGGAAGTGTCCGTGGTGTCCGGCACAGGGAAATTCCGGTTCGCTAGGGGATACGCAATTCTAGAAACTCTGTTCCTCGACCTGGTTAAATTCAATGCCATCATACGATGGAACGTCACCGTTTACCACTATTGATTTGGAAGAGTTTCGGCTTTGGTTGCTTCTATAGAATAAATAAGAGACGCATTGTGGGATTAGATGTAGTAAGTCAAAAACATTGGCAACTTGTCATGTTTGTTCTCTCTATTTGTATTTTGAAGTATGCGTCATTAGTTCAAGTCAAAAAATAGCTTATATCGTCTACATTGCCAAAACCTATATGTAATTGCGAGGATTTATAGAATAATCCTCTTTGTTTTTCCCGTCTGTTAAAATAAGATCATGTTCTCTGTCTACTTGGCATCAAAGGGATGAATTTGAAAGCAAAATATTTGATTAGGAACTACATCAAAAAAATCAAAAGTACATAAACTAAATTGAATAAACAGAGATTCTAAATAGAATCTGCAAGTCTCGCTATTATTTAAACATAGTAAATGAATTAATTTCCAATTCCAGCTCATTGTGAAATATAATGTAACGAGTTTCTTAATCCACTTCTTCGAACTTGGAATTTGCCTATCCCCAAGTACTTCAATTGTACGACATTGTCCTTTTCTAAGGATTCAAATCAACCATCTCCCAGCGCGGTCCAATCCACTCATCTGCACCGAGCATATGTGGTTTCCACATATTCATTACACAGAAAGTCTACGTACAAATTAAGGGAGGACGTTTGCCGCTTCAGAAACTAGCAACGACTTCAGAAGAGATGGGAGTACAAGATGCCAGTGGATTGGCTCCAACTTTTCTATAGCGCGAAGCTACCCAATGGTCACGCATGTTAAAGCTTTCTGGGAACAGTAGAAAAGAACTTGAAAGTGCTCTCATTACTTAGAAACGGTTCCTAGGACAGGCTCCAACTTCCCTAGACCTTTTACCTAGCCCGTGTTTAACTCATCATACACAAACAAGTCGGTCTCATTTCAATGCAGATGCTGCCCCAGGATTTTCTCCTTTTAGCCAGTTGAACAGAGTTCTACACATCTAGAGCTTCTGTTGTGTCAACTGAGTCTGCATCAACTACTAAGCCTTGCCACCAACAAGCTCAACATCAGAATTCCTAGCCACTATTTAAATTTATGCTTCAGCCAATTGACAGTATCATCTGTTTACATCAAACTCCTTCACCGCGGTATTGATCGGAGGGCCACAATTTTGGGAGGTTGTTCAGTGCGGTTAGAAAAGCCATCTCGTTTCTACTCTTCCAAATGTGCCAACAATTGAAGGCTGTTTTAGTCACCTCTAGTCTAGGCTTAAACTGACATCTGAACGAGATCCTTTGATCATCTCCTTGAGCCACATATCAAAAGTGGTTATCTGCTCTTCATACATCCTGATGCCAGCACATTCAAACCATATAGTTCTACATTTAGCACATGTTAACAGCAAATGCTCTATAGTTTTCTTTTCTCCACAGAAAGGACTACAAGGATCCTGATCGATATTCCCTAGTAATAAGTTCTTGTTGGCAGGAATGGCTCCAGAGCACACTTTCCACGACTGATGTTGCACTTTAGGTGGGCACTGGTGTTGCGACCTCCCTCTCGTGTCCTGGAGGCTAATGGCTTGACTAAATGCCTGTTTGTGTTTAGCCCGGGCTTTCCCATGCCCACCAATGCACGACTTATGATTCAAGTTTTTAACCTGCAATTTAATTTCATTTAAAAATGAGTCATTACTAATCAATTTGGAATGGGTTGATTGGAAACCCAAGTAAAATATTGGGAGAAATATTTTACTTTTGCGTAACTAGAGAAATTATGATTGGAGACTTGATTATATTAGTTAATCACTAATGCCTTTTTGATACCTAATCTTGTTTAAACCCTCGAGTTTGATTTTTTGAATTTTTCAAAGATTTGTCATGGATTGGTGGAGAAATTTTTTTTTTGACTTTTCTTCTGATTTTTCTGAAAATATAAAATATTTTTGGGTTTTTCTATTTTTTTCGAAATTATGAACTATTTTTGGATTTTCTGATTTTTCTGGAAAATATCAAAATCATTTTTTATTTTATTTTATTAATTTTTTTTACAAAAACTTATAATTAAAATAATAATATATTATTATAATAAACCGACTGGACCCGGGTTGGGTCTCCTCGCCCGACCCGGGTCAGGTTTGGCCCGGCACGAGGCCCGGGCTCCAGAGCCTTAGGCTCCTCCGCTGGGCTGAGTCCGGCTAATGGGCCCAATTCGCTTAGCCCCCGGGAAGTACCTGAAACAAAAGGAAATAATTAGTCAAGCCCATTTATTAAACAAAAACAAGTCCAGCCCAAGAAGAGAGAAGAGGCCCAACAGCTCGGCCCGGGAGAACCAAACCCTAAAGACCTAGCCCTCACGCCCGACCCGGCTCCAAGCATGGCCGACCCGATCCCTTCTCGCGTCCCTGCCCTTTAGGTGGGCATTGGACTTTCCAAATTACTTTCCACACCTGCTCCTCAATCGCACGAGAACACGAGTTTTAGTCTAACCATACCTCTTTTTTCAAGTTGTCTTGCACAATGACAAGCAGTTTTGACTCTGAGAATTTCCATCTCTCTCCCAGTGCCATCTTATTCTGTCCTTGCCTTTGCTCCTGTTAACTTTGATTCTTTGAATACTATCCATTTCCTCCTTTTCCACCTGATGCCTAATTGGTTCCAAACTCAACTTTTGGAATCCTGATCAATAAGGGCTTCCCCCGATAGAACAGAATCAATGTCTGCATCAAATTTGGGTGCAGCATTAGGTCCTGACTTTGAGATGCCCGTTGATCTCACCACACCAAAACAGATTCTCCATTGGTCACCTGCCATATAGCTCCTTTCTTCCCTGCCTCCTTCCCTTCAAGTAAACTTTGCCAACCCCAAGAGTCTCTGCAAGCTAATTCAGCATTTACTTAAGAAGATTCAGTTAAGTAGAAAACTCAATTCAAATGATGAGCAAGAGGGACGGATTACTTAATTCATTCATAGGGGAAACAATTGATTGCCAATTTTTTGTTGCTGTTGATCTCATTGTGCTCTTATTGTGACTCTTACTTTTACAATTTTGCCCTGTTCCTTTACAGGATGTGGGAGTTGAAACTTACGTTTGAAACTAAATTATTCCTATCTCAATTCTCAGAAAAAAGGTGGGGATTTGAACATTCTCATGTTCAATTTTTTTATGTCAGAAGGGTGGCTATTGAATTTCGCCAAATGAATTGTTGAAACTTTCCAATATGATCATTGTTCTATGTTTGGTAAGAAATTAAATATTCAGTTATCCATTAATCAAACAACTTTTTATTTTATTTTAAGCGCTTAAGATTATCCACTTTTAAAATTTCGTGCTTAAATTTCCAGCACATATTTTTCATTTTATTAAAGAAGCCCTTTCTTTCGTCCTTCAATAAGAACTAGTAATGAAAATTTCGTGTTTGGTAAAACTGAAAATTAAGGGCTGAATTTTAAGTACTGAAAATGAAAAATATGATGTTGTTTGATAATAGTTTAATATTGCTAAGACTTGCTAAGACTTGCTAAGACTGGAAATTAACTTCTTCGTAAACATGAAATTATTGGTAGGTTTTCGTCTTCTAGAAATGCAATAGGCAAGATAGTAATTCCTTTCTAAATGTCTACTCTATTGAATAGTGATTTAAGTAAGCTCAATTTTACTTAGAAAATTAAGCGATTTTTTTTACTAAATCGAATCGTTTGAGTTAAAATAATCGTGGTTATCAAACATGCCTACTCTCATTAATTGTCGAATGTAGTAATTTTCATCACTTATTGGAATTATCATCAGAAAATAAAAAATGTTTTTTTTTTAATTAAGATGGGAATCAGTCTTTCCCGCCACATCGCCTATAACAGGAATTGAACATTCAAAGTAGTATTTTTTATAGAACATAGGCCTTCTGGGCTGACTACTACAACTACATGCGCATCTAGTACAGTGGCTTGGAAGCAAGCTACCTTGACCATCTTCCGAAAAAGAACTTCCTTGCGTGTTGATTCTTATAGCATATAGGGTGGCTCGATTTTTTTGTCCTGGTCGTAAAAGGGTGGCTCAATTATATATAGTTATAAGTTCTGTTAGTCATACTCGTGCCGTCAAGATTAAGACCTTACACGAAAGTTTAATTAGGAGGACAATTAGATCCACACGCCAATTAACTTTTCTCACACTCTATGCCAAAGCTCATGCATTAAGAGATAAGCTGACCTCCTACAAACATTGAATCGGCATCTTGCCAATTCTAATGTTGCATTAATCTGAAAAATCTAGAAAGTTGTCGAAAACGTGGAACTACTTTATGCCCACGGTTATTCTTGTTTCCATTTTAAGTGTTGATGTCGTTGGACACGTCATTGTTTTTACATGCATTGACAAACCAAGTATTTCGAGAGATGCGTTTTTCATGGTGGATTCCTATATAGAGCTAAATGAGCTCCAGTGTATGAACGATGGACAGAAGAGCCTACCCTTTTGGAAGGACATGATGAATCGAAATCTGGTTATTGGGTAAAAGACGCTTCCAAAAATTTGCAGTTTCTTTTTATGAGATTCAATGAAGTGTTTCATTAAATATCATGGATTTAGATAAATAATCATCTTCTGATTGCATTTAGTAGTGGGTCGCTGACGAGTCTTGTTGATTATGGCTCGAAATGGATTCCGATTGATTTGAAATCTGAGCCAAAAGTCAATCGCAAAGAAACTTGGGTCATATTAGAAAAGTCCAAATAGGACTCTTGCCAACAGGATCGTGAATGATGCAAAAGGGGAAATTTATCTTCCACAAGACTCATTTTTCTTATTTTGAAGGCTACTCACGTGGATGGTAATCATTTTGACTAGAAATTAATTTTTGGAATAAAAATAGATTTTTTCATTTTCTATTCTTGGATGAGTTTATGAGTAAAAGTATGTGTTTGATAATGATACAAAATTTTTATTCTCAGAATAGAAATTTGTTTGATAACGATATAAAATTTTTCCTTTTTTGGTGGCCAACGGTGAGTAGTGACGGGGGTTGGTAGTGGTAGACGGTGGATAGAATGTGGCTGATGGCAGATAGTAGGGGGTGGTTGCTTGCGATTGGTGGCAGCTAGCGAGGGGTGACTGGCGGTGGTGGTGATGAATGGTGAGCAACAGTGGTAGCCAATGGCAGGTGGGTGACCGATTAGTAGCGAGGATAAGTGATGGGAAATTTTTTTATTTCTTGTTTCTATTCCAAAGAAGTATAACATTTTTTCTTCTAATTTTGGTTTCAAACTTATTTGTGGAGTAAAAATTTATTTCAAAATTATAAAAATGAAATTGTGTTACCAAATGGATTTCTGTTCAAAAAATAAGTTTGGAATAAAAAAAATAATTTTGGAATAGAAACATAATGGTGATCATGTCTGCCCTAAATCCCTATTGATATTGGAAAAGAAATCATAGTGTTTTGCATATGAGCACTCTATTACTGAGTTTGATTTAGCATGCACAAGGAGTATGCTTTTTTTTTGGTCGAAATGAAACCTTGCATAAAATCAACCCAAATTTGGGGGCCCCGAAAGATGGGCATCAGTACAAAGCAGATTCCATAGATAGGGTGGGGGGGATTGTACCCAGTTCAATGGTAAACATTTGGTGCGATGGGTTTTTGCAACCCAATCTGCAACGATATTAGTCTCGCGGGGAGAGAAGACAACCTGGATATTGGCCAAATTCGACAGAATTTTCCTACACTCCTGGACTGGGACCTGAGCCTCCCACGTGATATAGTGCTGGTGAGTAATTGCTTCAGCTAAAAACTGATTATCTGTTTCAACCAAAACGACGTCACACGGTGTAGGGGAAAAAAGGGGGAGGGGCACCGAAGCTGAGGGGACCTGTAGTTGGGCTGAGCAGAAAATTAGGGCATCGACGAGCGCCCAAGCTTCAACCAACAGAGGGGAAGTTGCTGGAATCGATCGGGCTCCTCCGTGCAATAGTCGACCAGAAGAATCTCGGCAAATCCACGTTGCTGACCCTTCGGTTTCGCCGGGAAGGTAAGCGCCGTCCGTGTTTATCTTGAGGCTGCTTTTTGGGGGAGATTCCCATCTGCTGTAGCGCCTGCTGTTGTGGAATCTGTCGGCACTGAGGTCGTCGGGTGCTGTTGTGCAGGCCTTGAAGCAACGGAGGGCCGAGAGGGCTAATTCCAGCACCTCTTCTGCTCGTGGGTTTCGGCGCTGGAAGACGGCCGCGTTTCGTGCCTTCCAAATTTCCCACAGAACGGAGGCGGCCTGTTCAAGCGCTGGTAAGCCGTTCTTCTGCACAGTTTCAAAAAGCCAGTCGGCTATGCGAATGGCGTCCTGAATTGTGGTCTGTAAACGCAGGTTCTGGTGTCCCCATATTGCCTTCGTCCAAGGGCAGAATAAGCACAAATGCTCGACAGTTTCGCAGCATGAATGACACAACGGGCAGAGGGGATCAGGTACAATTGTTCTTCGAAAGAGGTTGTCTGTGGTTGGTAGGGCGTTCTGGCATAACATCCATAGGAAGAAACGAATTTTAGGTGGGATATGGGTACGCCAAATGAACTTCCACAGCTTGTTGGGGGGGGGGGGAGTAAGTCGGGGAGGCTGCTGTATTTTGCTGATGTGTTTGATTTGCTTGCTGTTCTTGGTGTTCTTGGATCAGTAAATAACCAGTTTGGACAGTATAGTGCCCTGTTTGCGTACCTGTCCAGACGATGGCATCATTTTCGGAGGGTGGGTGTAGGGGGATTGCTAGAATTTCGTGAGTAGTATGGTCATCAAAGCAGTCTTGTAAGAGTTGTAGATTCCATGTTCCTGCTGTAGGGGAGATGAGGTCAGCCACGAGAGTGGGTTCGTTCTTCTTTGCCGGGCTGTAGACCAGCCCTTTTGAGAGCCACCTGTCCTCCCTGATTTTTATACTTTCGCCATCACCAACAGACCAGCGCACATTAGGTGAAATAGCGTCTCGGCCAGCAAGTACGCTGAGCCATCCCCACGAACTTCTTTGCTTTTTCCCGGCGTGCCATATGTCCTTGAACGGGAAGTAAAGACCTTTGTAGAGGCGTCCCCATAAGGAGTTCGGCTCCGTACTTAGTCGCCAAGCCTGCTTGGCTAATAGAGCTTTGTTAAAATTCTGCAAGTCCCGGAAGCCTAAACCCCCCTTCTCTTTTCTCACCTTGAGTTTGTCCCAGCTTTTCCAATGTATGCCCATTCGTTGTTCACTTGTTTTCCACCAGAAGCTGGCTATTTTCCTCTCAATGGCCTTGCAAATTGCTGTAGGGATTTTAAACACTGACATAGCATATTGGGGTATAGCCTGAACCACCGCTTTTAGGAGGACTTTTTTGCCCGCCCGGGAAATTAGCTTTTCTTTCCAGCCTTCTAATTTCGTGTTCACCCACCCCAATATCCATGAGAAGACGTGCTTTTTTGAGGCTCCCCAGTCTGACGGTATACTTAGGTACTTCCCTGTGTGAAGTAGGGTCGGCACCCTCAACTCTTGCGCTATGTTCCTCCTCAAGGTCTGAGGGCAGTCCCGGCTGAAGTGAATGCCCGATTTGTTCAAATTAATCTGCTGTCCAGAGGCTAAGCAATACTGATTTAGCACTAGTGCAAGGTTTTGGGCCTCCAGTACTGTTCCATCTAAGAAGAAAATGGAATCATCAGCGAAGAGGAGGTGGGAAAGGGTAGGGCACCACTTGTTTAGCTTAATTCCTTTGATACTGCGGTCCTCCATTGCCTTCCTAATGAGTGTCGATAGAACATTTGCCACCAAGATAAACAAGTAGGGGGATAGAGGGTCCCCTTGTCTGAGACTGCGAGATGGACTAAAGAATGGTAAGGATTCACCATTCACCTTGACACTTAGGGATACAGTCGAAACACACTGCATCACCCATGTGACCCATCGTTCTTGAAATCCCATCTTCAGTAGGCAGGCTTCTAGAAAATTCCACTCGACTCGGTCATAGGCTTTCTTCATGTCAAGCTTGAGGACGGCCTGAAATTTCCTTCGCCTCTTTCTAGAACGGAGCTGATGAAGAACTTCTTGGACCATGTAGATATTATCTTGTATACATCTCCCCTCTATGAAAGCACTTTGCTCTTCTGCAATGATGTGGGGGAGCATTGGTTTGATCCTATTGACCAGCACCTTAGCAATGATCTTGTACCCGAAGTTACACATGTTGATGGGTCGGTACTGGTCTAGAGACTCAGGATTCTGGGTTTTTGGGATCAGGACAATGCTGGTTTTGTTGAGTTCTGGGTGCATAAGGTTTGTCCGGAAGAAGTCCTTGACTTCCATCGTTATATCCCCCTTCAGACTTTCCCAATTTTTTTTGGTAAAAAAGGCCATTTAGTCCATCCGGGCCAAGGGCCTTTTCTGGCCCCATTTGGAACGCAGCTGTCTTTATCTCCTCTTCTGAAATGTCCGCGACCAGCATCCTGTTCATATGATTTGTGACCACACTTGGGCATTGATCAATGATCGGCAAAAAGTTCCTTTGGCCCTCAGAGCGATATAGGACTTGGTAGTAGGTTGCAACTTGATGTTTGATCTGATCTGGTGTAGCGATCCAGTCATCGTCTGTGATCTTGAGCCGGGAGATCCTATTTCGTTGTCTTCTTTGGATAGTAGTGGCATGGAAGAAGGTAGTGTTCCGATCGCCCCATTTTAGCCATTATATTCGTGATCTTAGGCCCCAGTATAGCTCTTCTTGTCTCCATAGGGTGTCTATTTCCTCCTTAATGGCCTGCACTCTTGATCTCTCCTCGGGAAAGTTGTCGCTGTTGATAAGGGACTGTAGTTCCTGTTTTAGCTGGGAGATTTTTCGCTGCCCGTTGGGAAAGGTCCTCTTGCTCCAAATTGATAGTGCTGCTGCCACTGCTCGGATTTTTTGTGGAAGTGTCCGACCTTGAGGTGGGACCGAGTCCCAGGCTTTCTTAATTATGCCCTTACACTCCGCCTTCTTAAGCCAAAATTATTCAAACCTGAATTCTTTCTTCCTTTTAACTCTATCAGCTTGCAGGGACAGAATAATCGGGCTGTGGTCTGAGCCTATGGCTGGCAGAGCATAGGCTTCAGCTTCCGGGTACATGACTCTCCATTCCACAGTACAAAGAACTCTGTCCAGCCTTTCTTTAATGTTGGCCCGCCCTTCTCGATTGTTAGACCATGTGAAAGCACACCCCTTGCTCTCCATATCCATGAGAGAGCAATCATTTAATAAATCTCTAAAAGATGTCATGCGCGAGTTGTCAGGGAAACAAGCCCCTTTCTTTTCCCAATGGAATAGGACTTCATTGAAGTCCCCCATACAAATCCAGGGTAGCCTAGAAAAGGAGCTGATGTGGCGAATTTCGTTCCAAAAGTCAAGTCTTTTATTTAGATTATACGGGGCGTGGAGAAAGGTGACTTGCATAACCTTTCCGTCTGCTTGGTCTTTGCAGGTGATGTTCATGAAGTGTTCCGAGATTTCCTTCCGAAGGAGGACCACGCGGTCATCCCAAAAAACTGCCAAACCTCCGGCCGTACCCCTCGGGTTAACGACTTCGCAGTAGGTAAAATTCAATCTCCTTTTGAGCCTTTGAAGCGGTGCTTCTTTGTTTTTGGTTTCCATCAAAAAGACTAAGGCGGGTTTATGCGAAGCCACTAGGGCTTGTAGCTCCTGAACTGTCAAAGGCGTACCCACCCCTTGACAGTTCCAAGCTAGGATTTTCATCTACCTCGGGGTGGCATTTTAGGGCCAGCCACCATAGCCCGGTCAGTAGATTCATTAGAAATCCCTATAGGCGTTTCCATGAGTTTAGACTCATCCAGCCAGTCCACACTGATAGGCTTGAGTTTGTAAGAACTAAATCGCCGTTGTTTCTTCCCCAAGGGTGTTTTTGGGCCCTTACATTCCTTCTTGTTTAAAGGGACAGCATGGGCCTGGGGTGAGGGAGGTGCTGGGAGGAGAAGAATCTCCTTCCCTGCCCTTCGAGGTTGGGCTGGGAGTAGCTGCTCACCAGGAGGCTTTGCTGTGGAGGTGTTCGGTCCCTGTCCCAAAGTGGCTGCTTTGCTACATGGGCCCCTCCTCTCAACATCCTGCAATAATAGGACCGGGGGGGGGGGGGTATGGTCAGGTGTGTCTTGAGCCATTGGCGAGGCATACGTGCTAGTCTTAAGGGGTTTTTCAGCATAAAAAACATCCCAAAAAGGGCTGTGGTCTTGGACTTCCGCGCGGAGCCAATTACCATAGCAGCTGCCCGTCTTTGAGTCAAACTTTGCTTCATCGTAGGGGATGGATTTGCATAGGCTCGCATAGTGGCCTGTCTTGCCACAAGAATAGCAGTAGAATGGGAGTCTTTCATACTTAAAATCCAACCATATTCTTTTATTTCCGTGTGATGTTGAGAGCCCTACACTTAGCTTCGCTTGTACATCTATTTCAATCTTGGCCTTCCCAACACGCTGGGCAACCGGGCCTTTATCTTCGACCTTTACTTCAAGGACTTTCCCTATCTTGCAGGCCACTTTCTTCACAATGCCTTCTGTCTTCCATTCGGTAGGGAGCCCCAAGATGCGCACCCAAAATGAACAGGTTGTGAACTTGTAGCAATGGGGGTGTGTGTCCGGTTCCCATGCTTTGAGTAAAAGGAGGTGATTAGAAAAACACCAGGGCCCTCCATTTAGAACACGCTGTTGGTCCGTCTCACAAGTGAAGTTAAAGCAGAATACCCCTTGTTCTAGGGGGGTCATTACCACATTTTCCAGTCTCCATGCTTTTTTCATAGCAGTAATAAGGGCTTGATGATTAAGGCTGGGGTTTTGATATACTATACCCATAAGGGAGAAGCGACATTCCTCTAGTTTTGCCTCCGAAAAGTCATCGTCTCTAATAGCTAATTCGTTTGTATGCAGGAGCTTACCAAGCTTGCCGCACAGGTTCTCCAGTCGTGCAAAGGCATCGTTATCTTCTGCCATGGTTGCGATGTGGAGGAAGATGATCTTGCTGCTGCGGGCAGGGAGCAGCAGGACACCAAAGATCAGGGGAGGTAGACTCCGGGTAAGCAGGGGGGGAGAAGGCGCGGCTGCTCGGAAGTGCCCCAGATCAGGGCAGGTTGGCACGAGGGGGGGGGGGGAGGTTATCAGGCGGACCCAACTTCAGGGGAGGTCAAAGAAGGGCGCCACCTCGCAATGTGGGTGGGAGGCGAGTGCGGCCGTCTCAGCGTGTAACGAGGAGTAGGGGCGGAGCAGTGCGAGTGGTGGGTAGGGCCAAGGATTGGTGGGTTCTGTGGTAGGGGAAAAGGATGAAGGGCAAGATGCTCGGGATCATCTTCCTTGTGAAGGCAAGCCAGCAGAGAGCGGGGGAGCCATGGTTAGGGTTTTTGGAGAAACTACCATATGGGTAGAGAGGGAACTACGCAGGAGGTAGAGGTTTCCTTCAAGCACTCAAGGAGTATGCTTAACACATGTGAAAACTTGTGAATGATGCATAGAGCTGTGAAAAAACCCTTCTTGTGTCATTGATTCTTGTGGGGTTTAGGCTTACTCTAGGAAACGTTTATGAGTGAGTAATTAAGCGTCTCTAATCTCTCCCCTGCTGATTACAATGAAACTATTTCGTTGATCTCTTCTCAAGAAGTAAGCATACTACTAAAGCTTGTAAATCCATTGTATTCGGATTTCATCTCTGCAATTTATTTTTAACTCAAAATCGTTTCTTTTGGGTATGTTTCCACGTGAGACACGACACGTCCAAAGCTTATTCATCCGTTGCAGGAAACTGTCATATCCAAGCAAGAAAAGCAAGTTTCTTGGTGCTTCACGTTGGGCCACTTTGGAGTCAGCATGATCTCTTCATACATGAGACAAGGGACGGCTTGCTAGGAAAGTACTATAAAAATCAAAAGGGATGTCGGTCCTCTATACTATGCACCCCTCTTTTATCCTCTAGATTTTGCAATTTGTGGGGATTGATCCTCAAATTTTTTTATTTGATGTGGCTACTAAACTGATACGTTCTTTAAAAAATAATAATAGAAAGACACTAGAAAATGATAATCGACATGACAATATCTTAGTTGTTGCGATGGCCTATTATTCTTGGACTGACAACCGTTGCACAAAAGTCATATTAGTCATCTTCGGCCATCAATGGCCTTAATCGGAATCCTACTTTCCACATATGCATTGCTGTTTCGGGATTTAGTAGGCGTGCCTAAGCTGGTTTGTGGGTCGCGATAGCCCATTTTGATCCATGATCAATCATCTTTCTCCCTATAATTGGGACGAATTACATAAAATTTTGCTTGTGCATGCTTAGTTTTGACTCATCTTTTATATATTTTCTAAGGGCACAATCAAACTTTTTTAGATCTACATGCATACATGACGTTCATCTAGCGCAACTCTTCTGATGATAAAAACTTTACACGTTGGCTATAGCATGAAGATCCTAATTTAAATCCCCTTTAGCCGATTTTATCCATCTAAGTTTTTGCCCGCCATACAAAAAAAGAAAGGGTTGGTTTCAGAAATACTTTTTCCCATTACCACATTAATTAATTTCTTCTTCTAAGGCGACACTATGAATTCACGTGGTTTAATACTCTGAGAATATTGAACTAGTATCACATGCGATCACTAAGCATTACGTGATGTATACTAATCTCAGGCTGCAGTGCAGTGCGCTTTGCCTGAGCATGAGCTTGCTTAATGGATGATTATCTAGTTCCGAAGTTGATCACGTGGAAAGACTAAATCCAGTACACAAAAAGCATGTAAGTATGCACTACGAGAATATTCTAACTCTTCTTTTCTGGTCTTTTTCCAAAAAATGATTATGCAGCAATCCCTTTTTCTTCTCCTTATATCGTGTCGTTATATGTGTAAAAGCGCATAAAGGGGTAGTCGCTATCTTCTCCGACTAGGGTTTTAATGCGCAACTACGTTCCATGGTCATTGCCCGAGCGCGATTAGAGCAGTATCAGAAGCCTAAGATTTGCTCCGGTCGAGGACAAAATGGAGACGCACGTGTTGTTTGGAGATCTTGGAAGACATGATTAGGGTTTGAGGATCGAGCAACGATTTAGCAATCTTTTCGGATTATCAGAATCTTCTGGACATGGATATCTATCGTGTAGGAACTAGTGAGCTGGTCAAAGAAATAGCAGAAAAAGAGAAATCGAAATGAGGGGGCGTGTTGTCTATCTCTCTCACACAAGGAGAGCCACAGTGGAATGGGTTATTCAATGTAAATTGCTTTGGTGGTAATCAAACTCTAGAGATTTTCGATTTGGTAATGAAATGAAACCTCATTTTGATCTTCTTTCTTTGGTCAATTCACTTTGATAAGATTTAGGATTAATTTCATAAAAAACCCTAAATTATACCTATTGTGATACAAATACTTTGAACTTTTTTTTATCATAAAAAATCCTAAACTTGCCATTGCAACACAAATTCCCCAATTTTTTTTGTCAAAAGAAATTCTGAACTTATGTCAGAGTGGCAAATATATCTTTTATGGAATTAAAAAAGAGAGTATAGACATGTCATACATATACAAATTTAGGTTTTTCGTAACAAAAAAAAAGTTGTGACTATCTATATAACGGGTGGGCAAGTTTATAATTTTTGGTAATACAAAAAGAGTTTGGAATATTTATGTCATAGTAGAAATAATTTTGGATATTGTGTGATATTTTCCCTGGGATTTAATCTGATGAGTATGTGTTTGTGTCACATTAAATCAGATTGTTAAAAATTCCACACGCATCATGCGCATCCCCTACATTGCATAGGGCGGAGCAGTTCCCCAAAGAACAGAACCCAAGCGGCATATATCCGCTTTCATAATACACCCTTTTTCATGCTCAAGTTGGAGCTCGCACGATGTAAATGGCAGAACTAGGTTTTCGTTTTCTTTGTTGCTGTACCCATCTGCTGCACCCACTCCATCTTCCTGGAGTTCTCGCTTGACCGTCCAATCTCCGACGAGCTATCAAAAATAATGTTTAGCTGAATGCGTTCAAAGAAGCAGCAACCGTGCATGGATGGGGGGTCCCTTATCCTCGCCAGCCAGCTTTAAAGGGTTCAAAAGTTCCAAAACAAGGTCAGGGTTCATCGGCAAAAAAAGAAATTTTAGTCCAAAATGGCTCCCAGATACGTCTAGATCAGCCGCCTCTCTAAATCCCACGTTCACAATGGAACGTTCATTTCGACTTTATACCGATAGGAGCCTCTTTTTTCCTCATTTGACTTTTTTTTAAGTATAATATCTACTCTTCTCAAGACTCTGTTGCCCCCTATAAAAACATGCAAAGGCGGTAGCATGGCACATGCTGATAAGAAGCAGCGTGTATGACTTGGCTGATCAGCCGATTATCACCGTAATTGTTCAGCTCTCGAATCGGATTCCATGTCTGCAGTTGATGGATCCCATGTCATCGTGCTCGTGCTCGAGGCGGCCATCATCACGAATCAAATGTCTCCTCGACGGCATTGTTTGTTGCCTTTAAAGATAATCGACCGCTCTCTAATGCCGCTCCTTTCCAAAATCCATGCGGGTTACTTCAGGATAAGCCTGTCTTTGTGTAGCCAGGCTTTGCTGTGGAGGTCCCTGAGCGAGCCGATCGCCGACACCCACAGTACCATCCGTCACATCTTCCATGTTGTGCCCTCCACCGCGTTCCTGCTGCTCTGGTCGTTGGCCTTGTTCACGTTGGCGCTACTATCCCTTGTATACGTCCTGAGGTGCCTATTCCACTTCGAGATGGTGAAGTCCGAGTTCTTGCACCATATCGGCGTGAACTACTTGTTCGCACCGTGGATTTCGTGGCTCCTCCTCCTCCAATCATGCCCCTTCATCGCCCAGAAAACCACGCCGTACCATGTCCTATGGTGGATCTTTGTGGTACCGGTGGTGGCGCTCGACATTAAGATATACGGGCAATGGTTCACGAAGGGTAAGAGGTTCCTATCGACTGTGGCGAACCCAACATGTCAACTGTCGGTGATCGGGAACTTGGTGGGAGCGAGGGCGGCGGGCCAAATGGGGTGGAAGGAGAGCGCGATATGCATGTTCTCGATAGGGATGATGCACTATCTGGTGATATTCGTCACCCTCTATCAAAGGCTCGCAGGGAACAAGGGCCTGCCGGTGAACCTACGGCCGGTTTTCTTCTTGTTCATCGCGACCCCAAGCATGGCGAGCCTCGCTTGGTATTCCATCTCCGGGAGCTTCGACGACTCGGCCAAGATGCTCTTCTTCCTGTCGCTCTTCCTCTTCGTGTCCCTGGTAATTCAATAACCTCCTTTTGTTATGTCTACGGACATTCGGTCATCAGTATAGAATGAATATCAATCCCTGGTCGCCAGGAAACAGAACTAATGTGATTGCATCATCTTCTTCTCATCTCGATGCGGAAAACCTTGAAAGTTTCAACTCCCATGAGGTTGACTAGTAGATCTTCTTGTCGGTTTCCTCCAACGGATCTTGGCCAATCATATTATTTTCCAAATGGATTGTCTTCCCTCGTGGGAGAGCGATCCTATGCAGTAAGAATGTGACTTAAAATTGGTTTGTTTTATTAAACATTTCAAGGAAAATATTTTTCTTGAAAATTATTTTCAAAAGAAGTGATTAATTTTTATTTATTTGGTGTTTCAGAGAAAGTGATTTCCCTTTTACTAGAAGAGGAAGTCATGTTCTTTCAATTTAAATTGGTTGTTTTAAATTCATGGAAATATTTTTTTCATAAATCGATCTTTTGCAATCATTCAAACGTCAGAAATTTGGAAAATAATTCTCACGAACAGCTGTTCTTCAAACAAATAGATCCTAAAACACACTTATTATTGCACAACATTTTGAGCGTTGATTAAGCTTTTTACCGAGACTAATCACTCATGTGTCACTCCCCTAATGTGAAGGGGTCCAAGCAAAGATCACTTGCGTCATTCTTTAGTCCCGATGGTAATTGGCCACAGCCTTTAAAATTAGATTAGGCAAAGCTCGATGTGATTAAGTATTTGGTCCTTTTCGCATCTACTTTCAACTAATTTGGACGCCCTAGTCTCTCCTCTACTTTTTGTCCCTCCCCTAACTTAGCAAGCATTATTAAATCGAGAGTAATTCTAGTTAGGTAGTCGTGGTAAAGATTGGCTGATATTACTTTCACTAACGTGATGCCATTAATGGAAAAAAATCATGGGTTTATCGAGCAGGTGACGAGGCCGATGCTGTTCAAGAAATCGATGAGGAAGTACAACATCGGGTGGTGGGCGTTCTCGTTCCCGCTGACGGCGCTGGCCTTGGCGTCGGTGGAGTACGCACGGGAGGTGAAGGGAGGGTTCGCCCACGGGCTCATGCTCGTCTTGTCCTCGCTCTCTGTCCTCGTCTCTCTCTCGCTCATGGTCCTCACCGCCGCCAACACCAACGTGCTCTTATCGGCTGGTCCGCCGAACGACGACGTCTCGAGCCTGACGCCCTGACTATTGTTTTTTGGTTGCTTTCCTTGATGACTTGGTACGACCCGGAATGTTGATTGACCACTGGTTTAGTCCGACGATTTGCAAGGCTTTGCTGCAGCATTCTATGGTGGGCCTGGGGTACATAAGCTAAATGAAACGCAATCCATATTAGTTCCGAATGAAAACCCTTCTTTTTTCTTTTTTAGTTTTATTGTTGTTTTTGAAGTCATTAATTAAATTAAATGATGAAATTCCGGTATTAGTTACACACAAACTATGACATAAACCTTTTTGGTCGATCTTAGTTTATTTGCCAAAATATCCCACGGCTTATTAGTATGCGTATCTTATATGCGATTTATATTGATGCCATAGGGTAATAAATTTCACACAAGGTCTTATTTTGGAAAAGAAAATTTCGCCTCCCAAACTAAAACGGTGTGAGCTATCATGTTCTATTGCCCTAACATGAATTTTATCACTCGATGCAATGGATTGAAGTAGACGTCAGGAATTCTTGGCCTATAAAAGATATCGGAGATATTTTGAGTCCGATTTTGTGCACCAATTAAGTCTGCCTCTCCAGTCCAAGCATTTGTTGTCCATAGTCCTCTCTCTCTCCACCACATTATCCCTCGTGGCCGTCATTGGAACACCAAAACTTAGCACCGCCATCGAAATATTCATCGTTGCAGGCAAGTTCCTCTTCAAGATCGTTGGCGATGTATTCGAGCCAAAAATTGGTACCAAACTAGGAGTAAAATATGAAGAAGAGTTTGAGAGGTCAGTCGGCAGTTTTTGGAGCTAGAGCCTGAAAGGCGACGAGGACACAAAATGGGGAAAGAGTATGCGAGAGGAAGAGAGGATGGAGATGGAGGCCTTGTTGCAGAAGAGAGTAGTCGTGAATATGGGTCAGTGGTTTTAGATTTAGTACAAGTTTCACTTGGAACATGAAATTTGGAATCTATTTACTAGAACATGTTCTTTACTTTTTGAAACCTAGATCTACCCTGTATACCTTGGAATCTACATTAGCACAAGTTTCAAGGTTGGTTTTAGATTTCACCCATGTTTCACCTGTATTATTAATTAAATGATTGTAGTGAATCATTTCCTTCAATGACCACCGCTTATTGTTATAATCTATTGATTACAACTTATATTTAAACACACAAATAATATGAAGTATTAACAATATAAAAGCCTAAGTCATAAAATAGAAATTCAGACTAGTAGTTCTATATAATACATTGGTCATTAAATGCCATGGAATACTGTATGATCATGCAAAAATATAGATCAAGAAAAATACAAATACTTGTTTTATGTTCCAGGTTCCATTTACTCAGAGTCTAGAACCTATCACGTCGAAACATTATCTACAATTTTTTGAACTTGAAATCTACCATGCATACCTTAGAACCTAGAATCGGACAGATTCCCATTGGTTTGGTTTCTCAGTTCTAGGTTCTACTCTTGAATAATGCTTACCCCCAATCGTGAAGGAGGATCTCATCTTTACAAAGAGGAGAGAGAAGGCAATAAATTCATCATTAATTGTTACTTGTGTTAGTCTCCTATTGAGTCTACAATAGAGTAAAAGAGAGCTTTAGATCCAATTTTTTAATTCCATGAAAAAGGGCAAGTAGCGTAATTTGAGTGGAGCATGCGCACCATGCAATAGGGGTGATCGTGTCTAGGGTGGGTAGGGTCCAAACTTGGATCCTGTACCCGACTCTATTATAACCGGTTCCTTTTTTTTGGATCCTGTACCTTACCCTATTTTTATTGGACCCTGTTTCGGAGCCGACCTTGTTTTTCCGGTCTAGGAACAGGGTCAACTCTGTTTTCATTGGAACTTGTTTTGCAACCGTTCGATATCCTATATAGCTTTGAATTTTACATTAATTAGCTAAAAAACAACAATGTAATTCTCTTAACATTATAAGACAAAGCAAAAAATCTAACAATGCACAAACATTAGCAACAAATATGGATTTAATATTAGTCTTATTCCCACAAATACTTTTGATATGATCTAATGTGCTTGCTCATGTGTATGCGATGGAGCTCTTATTAATATGACATCTTTCTTGAGTTGGACTGAAAATGTTTTAATTAGTACTACAATAGTTAGTAGCATTTGTCCTACGACTATAGTAATAGTTGAAGGTGAGACTATTAAAAAAGAAAAACAATGTATGAAAATAGTTATTTTTAATAATTCTTTCAAAACAATTCTCCCTTAACTTGATTTAGAAAGAAATTTTTTTTTTAACAATTTTTTGAAGACGAAGAGACTCAAAAACACTATACAAAAAGACGATGTTATTTTATTTTTAATAGGGTAAAAAATGGTTCCAAAATCGGTTCGGTTCTAGGTGGGTCTTTGCTTGGACCCTATTCCCAAATCAGTTTCAACTGGTTCCCAAAAACTGGAACCGGTTCCTGGACCGGTTTAATCAGGAACCAGTTCCCGACCCTATTTTTCGAGTGATCTAGTCTAGGTTCTGGATAAACTCGGTCAGGTTGCACACCCCTACCATGTAAGTTGATGACATGGTGATTTGAAACCACTAAATATTTTCTCATGGCATCAAAGGGATGAAATTGAAAGCAAAGAGTTTAATCAAGGAGTAAATTCAAGAAAGCAAAATTATATAAACTTAATTGAATAAACGGTGATCCTGTATAAAATTTGCCAATCTCACTATAATTTAAACAGAGTAAATGAATTAGTAATAAGAGAAAGAAAATGGAAAGGTAAATCTCCAATTCTACCTCATCGTGAAGTACAATGTAATGAGTTTTTCGATTCACTTCTTCGAACTTGGAATCTATGTGCCCCAAGTACTTTAATTATATGGCATCATCCCTTCCGAAGGATGCAAATCAATTGTCTCTTGGTGCGGTCCAATCTGCTCATCCGCATTGAGCATATCTACTTTCCACATATCCATGTCTAAATACAAATTCATGGAGGACGTTTCCCCGCTTCAGAAATTAGCAACGGCTTCAGAAGAGATGAGAGTACAAGATGCCAATCGATTGGCTCCATCTTCCTTCCTATAGCGTGAAGCTACCCAATGGTCACACATGCTACGCTTTCCAGGAACTGTTAAAAAGAACTTCTTGAAAATGCTCTAATTCCTCAGAAATGGCCACTCGGACAGGCTCCAACTTCCAAGGCCTTGTAGCCCCCGCCTGTGTTAACTCATTATACACAAACAAGTGAGTCTCACTTCATTGCAGGTGCTGCCCCAGGATTTTTCCTTAGCCAGTTGCACAGAGTTCCACACATCAAGAGCTTCTGTTGTGTCAACTGAGTCTGCATCAACTACTAAGTTTTGCCACCAACAAGCTCTCCATCAGAATTCCTAGCCACTATTCCAATTTCTGCTTCAGCCCAATTGACACTATCGTCTGTTTACATCAAACTCCTTCACTGCAGGATCGATTGGGGAGGCCATAATTTTAGGATGTTGTTCAACCTGGGTAAAAAAGCCACCTTGTTTCTACTCTTCCAAATTTGCTAACAACAGAAGGCTATTCTAGTCAGAACCTCTAGTCTATGCTTAAACTGGCATCTGAACGAGATCCTTCATCTCTTTGAGCCACACATCAAAAGTGGTAATCTGCTCTTCATAAATCTTGATGCCAGTACATTCAAGCCGAATAGTTCTACATCTAGCCCGTGTTAACAACAAATGCTCTATAGTCTCCTTTTCTCCCTAGGAAGGACTAAAAGGATCCTGATCGATCAGGAATAAGTTCTTGTTGGCCGGAATGGGTTCAGAGCACACTTTCCACATATGATGCCGCGTTTCTGGTGGGCGTTGGACTTTCCAAATTACTTCCCAACCTGCGCCTCAATTGCGCAAGAACACGGGGCTTTTAGTCTAACCATACCTCTTTTGTCAAGTTGTCTTGCACAATGACAAGCAGTTTTAACTGAGAAATTCCATCTCTCTTACATGGCCATCTTAGTCCGTCCTTGCCTTTGCTCCAGTTTAACTTTGATTCTTCGAATTCTGTCCAGTCCCTCCTTTTCCACCTGATGCCTAATTGGTTCCAAACTCCAACTTTGGAATCCTGATTGGTAAGGGATTCCACCTTTAAAGCAACGATTCTATTCCAGTGAACAATTTTTTTGATCAGAAATGTTTTTTTATTTATTCTGTTTCGGAGAATAATTTCTGAGTATTTAAAGTGTTTGATAAATTGTTTAAAATTTTTACTCTAGGAATAGAAATGCATTTGGTAAATTTTTTTTGATCTTTTGATTCTTTTAATTTCTAATATCTTTTGTTATAATTTTCTTTTTTTCCTTTTTTCTCTCCTTCTTCCTTTTGGCCGCCACCACCGGTGGTGGCTGGCGAGCTTGCCGGAGCCTCGCTTGGCCATCGGTGAGGCTCACCCAACTCAGTGAGGCTCGACCTCACTCAGGCGGTGTGAGGTCGGGCCTCGCCCTAGCCCCCGACGAGGTTGAGCCTTGCCGGCGACGGCCCAGGGGCAGTGATGGGGCAGTGATGGGGTGGGAGGAGGAAGAGGAAGAAGAAGAAGAAGAAGAAGAAGAAAGGGAAGGGAAAAAAAGAGGAGAGAAAAGAGAGAGAAAAAAAAACTGATTCTCAAAATTATTCTTGAGAGCGAGAAGCAATTTTTTTTTGCTTATTGATTTTACTCCAAAACTATTCATAGAACAAATTTGTTCCCGATAACAAAAAATTTACCAAATGAATTTCTGTTCCAAATATGCTCCCAAGAACAAAAGAATAGAATCAGTTATTCTCGGGAGCGTTAACAAATAGGCCCTTAGTGTTTATGCCAAATTTGGGTGCAGGTCCTGACTTTGAGATACCCATTTATCTCACCTTACCTAAACAAATTCTCCATTGGCAGCTCCTTTCTTCCCTACCTCCTTCCCTTCAAGTAAACTTTGCCAACCCTAAGTGTCTCTGCAAACTAATTCAGCATTTACTTAAAAGATTCAATTACGTAGAAAAATTCACTTCAAATGATGACTAAGTGTGAGGGACTACTTAATTCATTCGATGGAGGAAACAATTGATGGCTACTAGAATATTACCAGATAAATCGGTAAGAACTTAATTGTTCAGCTATCCATTAATCAAACAACTTTTTATTTCTATTTTCAGAGCTTACAATTATTATCGTTTAAGATTCTGTGCCTAACTTTGCAGTACATATTTTTCACTTTATTAAAAAAGCCTTTCTTTTGTCCTTCAACAAAGAACAGCAATTAAGGGCCTGTTTGATACAACCGAAAATTAAGTGCTGAAAATGAAAAATATGACGTTGTTCGATAATTGGTTAATATGGCTAAGACTGACTGTTAACTTCCTAGCAAATATGAACTGATAAATATTATTGGCAGGTTTTAGGCTTCTAAAAATGCAATAGACAAGATTTTAATTCCTTTCCAAATGTCTACTCTAGCTTTGTGGTTATCAAATATGCCTACTCTTATTAATTGAAGAATGTACTAATTTTCATCACTTATTGGAATTATCATTAGAAATCAAAAGTGTTAATAAAAGTTTGGCGCGACAATAGAAACTTATTGATTTTGGGTTAAGTAACTAGTTCCCCTATTTCGCCGAATTAGCCGCAAAAAAGGGGGAAAAAAGTACTTCCTTTCGTATTGATGCTTATAGCATAAAGGGTGGCTCAATTTTTTTTTTCCGGGTCGGAAAATAGTGGGTCAATTATATATTGTTATAACCTCTGTTAGTCATATTCGTGCCGTCAAGAAAAAGGCTTTACACGTAAGATTAATTAGGAAGACAATTAGATCTATTCGCTAATTAACTTTTCTCACACTTTATGCCAAAGCTCATGCATCAAGAGCCGAGCTGACCTCCTACAAACATTGACTATGCATTTTGTCAATTTTAATGTTGTATTAATCTGAAAAATCTAGAAACTTGTCGATAACGTGTGACTACTTTATGCCCACGGTTATTCTTATTTCCAATTTAAGTGTTGACGTTGTTGGACATATGTCTTTGTTTTTACATGCATTGACAAACTAAGTATTTCGAGAGATGCGTTTTTCATGGCCGATTTCTATATAGAGCTAAATGAGCTCCAGTGTATGAACGATGGAAAGAAAAGCCTACCCTTTTGGAAGGACATGATGAATTGAAATTTGGTTATGGGGTAAAAGATGCTTCCAAAAATTTGTAGCTTCCTATCATGAGATTCAATGTAGTGTCTCATTGATTATCATGGGTTTAGACAAATAATCATCTTCTGATTGCATTTAGCAGTGAGTCGTTGACGAGTCTTGTTGATTCTAGCTCGAAATGGATTCCGATTGTTTGAAATCTGTGCCAAAACTGAACCGCAAAGAAACTTGGGTCATATTGAAAAGTCCAAGTAGGACTCTTGCCAACAGGGTCGTGAGTGATGCAAAAAGAGGAATTAATGTTCCACGACACTCATTTTTCTTATTTTAAGACCCTATTGACACTTGAGAAGAATTCATAATTTTTTTATATATAAATACTCTATTACTAAATTTGGTTTGCCATGCACGGGGAGTATGCTTAACACATGTGAAAACTTGCAGATGACACATAGAGCTCAAAATTGTGAAAAAAATGCTTTTTGTATGATTAATTTCTTATAGAGTTTGAGCTTAATCTAGGAAGCATTGACGAGTTAAGTATGATTAAGAAATTGTAATCTCTTCCTTGCTGATTATAATGAAACTATTTCGTCAATCTCTTCTCGAGGAGTAGGCATACTACTATATCTTGTAAATCACTTGTATTCGGATTTCATCTTTATAATTTATTTTTAATTCTAATCGTTTTTTCTTTGGTATGTTTTCACGTGAGACGTGACATGTCCAAAGCTTATTCATCCCGTTGTGGGAAACTGTCATATCCAAGCAAGAAAAGCAACTTTCTTGACGCATCACGTTGGCCACTTTGGAATCAGCACAATCTCATCTCTTCATACATGAGACAAGGGACGGCTTCCTAGGGAAAGTACTTCTATAAAAATCAAAAGGGATGTCGGTATTGGTCCTCTATTCTATGCACCCATCTATTATCCTCTAGATTTTGCAATTTGTGTGGGTTGTTCCTCAATTTTTTTTCCGACCATATAAAAATTTGCAATCAAGTCCTTACTTTAGGGGTGCCATGGTTTGGATTGGGCTACTCTATCATCTAATCTAGGTATCAATTCACACAGTATTGATCCCCATTTTTTGAGATTGATGACTGACTCTATAAAGCTTGGGACCGAGGATTAGACTGACCCTATGGATCCGATTTGATTCCAAGATCAACTTGGGACCAATCGATTTTTTTTTCATTTTTTATATTTCTTGAAAGTACAAACATATTATTACAAATTACATATCCATCAATAATGTAATATTAAGCAACCAAATTATTAACATCAATACATATTAAACATAAATATAAGATAACGTAACAACAAAAATTTCATACTTGCTAAGAGCAACAAACCATAAAAATGAGCATGTGAGGTGAGCAGGAGAGGCCAAAGGTGAGTGGAGAGAGGTGAGTGAGGCAAGTGAACAGAGGCGAGTAGGCAAGTGAGGTTGAGGTGAGTGAAGAGGGTCTTTTTTATTTTATTTTATTTGTCGAATAAGGGCTGAGTTCCTTTCTACTTTCTAATTTACATGGCAAATTGAATTGTAAAGAGAACCGAGGATAATGTACTACGGTTTAGAGTAGTAAAAGCATATAATACATTATATATTAAATATATACTATATCTAATATATATTATATATAATACATACATGGTTGGTTTGAGTTAGACCAATTCTAAACTCCCAGGACCGATGATTAACTCGCACAGTGCAGGGTTCTAGGACCAAAGACCAATCTAGTCCCCCTGGAATAAATTAGGACCGGCCGGATTGAGCCGGTCCAAGATTGGTCTAGAGTTGATCGTGGACTGATGCTCAGCCCTACCTTACTTGATTATGATGATGTGCCTACTAATGTGGTTTGTTTTTCTTAAAGACTAGAAAAACACAAGAAAATAATAGCTGACATGATGATATTCAGCTATTGAGATGACCAATAATTGTTGGACTAGCAACCATTGCACAAATGTTATATTGGTCATTTTCGGCTGTCAATGGCCTTAACCAGACTCCTACTTCCACGTACACTTTGCTACTCGGGATTTGGTGGGCGTGTCCAAGCCAGTTCGTGGGTCGCGATGGCCCATTTTGGCCCCATGATCGATCATCTTTCTCACTATAATGTGCTTAGTCTCGATTCATCTCTCATATACTCCTATGGTTTCTTCTCAGGGCAGAATCCAACATTTTTAGATTTACACGCATACATGACGTTCATCTAGGGCAACTTTTCCGATCATAAAAACTTTACACGTTGGCCATAGCATGAAGATCCTAATTCCCTTTGGCCGATTTTATCCAAGTTTTTGCCCGCCATACCAAAAAAAAAAAAAAAACAAAAGGGGTTGGTTTCAGAAATACTTTTCCCAATACTTCATTAATTAATTCTTTCTTCTAAAGCGACACTATAAATTCACGTGTTTTTAACTTCGAGAATATCGAACTAGTATCACATGCGATCACTAAGCATTACGTGATGTATACTAATCTCACGCTGCTGTGCAGTGCGCTTCGCCTATGCATAAGATTACTTAATGGATGATTATCCAGTTGCGAAGTTGATTACGTGGAAAGACTAAATCCAGTACATAAAAAGCATGAAACTATACACTACGAGAATATTCTAACTCTTCTTTTTTGCTCTTTTTCCTAAAAATGATTATGCAGCAATCCCCTTTTCTTTTCTCCTCATATCGTGTCGTTTTATATGTAAAAGCGCTGTAAGGGGTTGTCGCTATCTTCTCCGACTAGGGTTTTAATGCGCAACTACGTCCCATGATCATTGCCCGGACGCGATTGGAGCAGTATCGGAGTCCAAGGATTTGCTCCGGCTGAGGACAAAATGGAGATGCACACGTGGTTTAAAAATCTTGGAAAGACTTGATTAGGGTTTGAGGATCGAGCAATGATTTAGCAATCTTCTCGGATTATCAGAATCTCCCGGACGAGGAGACATCTATTGTGTAGGAACTAGTGGCCCGGTCAAAACATAGCAGAAAAAGAGCATAAAATGAGGGATGTGTTGTCTCTCTCTCTCTCTCTCTCTCTCTCTCTCACACACACACACACACACACACACACACACACACACAAAAGGAGAGCCATAGTACAATGGGTCATTCAATGTAAATTTGCTTCGGTGGTAATCAATCTTTAGAGATTTTAGATTAGGTAATGGAAATGAAAACCTTGTCTCGACCTTCTTTCTTCGGTCAATACACTTAGACAAGATTTAAGGTTAACACTACAGGAAACTCAAACTATATCTATTTTGACGTAAATACTCCAGACATTTTTTTTTGTATCACAAAAAACCCTAAACTTGTCAACTGTAATACAAATATTTTGAACTTTATTTTATGTCATAAAAAATCTTGAACTTATATTAGTGTGACAAATATATTTTCATGGAATTGAAATAGAGAGTATATATATGTCACACATATATAAATTTGATTTTTTCGTGATGCAAAAAAAGTTGTGAATATTTATGTAACAGTTAGCGAGTTTATGGTTTTTGATGACACAAAAAAAATTTGAAATATTTGTGTTATAGTGGACATAATTTTAGATTTTGTGTGATGTTTGCCCTCGAATTTAATCTGATGAGTATGTATTTGTGTCACATTGAATCACATCGCCTAGAGTGGCTTTTATTAACGTACACACTCAAGAGGCATGTAGTGATTCTGATTTCCAAATGGAATAAACTGAACATAGGACTCTCATGATGACAAACATTCAAATGGCGATCAATTTGGATGCAAGTAAACAGCATGGAGTGTTGGCCAACACATCAAGAAAGCAAGTAAATAGGAATGGTCTATAAACCATTCGTTTCGAGATAGATATTTCGCTAAAAATATCCAATGAATTTGTTTAATAAAAAAGAATGTTGATGCCATATAATCTCTTCGTCTCATCATCTCACTGATCCAATGAATCAATAAAGCCAATTTTAAAAAAAAAAGTACTTGGACATGCAAGTTTGCTTTTTTGGGGGGACAAACCTAGGACCAATTTCCAAGACACAGCCTTAAGGTTTTGCCCTAGCAAATATAGTGAACTTGCCCGGACGTTCTCTCGTCTAGTCCTTTTCACTCTTCGGTTCCATGGTGTATGTAATTGTATCACATTGAATCAGTGCCTAGAGTGGCTTTTATTAACGTACACACTCAAGTGGCATGTAGTGATTCCAATTTCCAAATGGAATAAGTCGAACATAGGATGCTCATGATGACAAACATCCAAATGACGATCAATTTGGATGCAAGTAAACAGCATGGAGAGTTGATCAACACATCAAAAAAGCAAGTAAATAGGAATGGTTTATAAACCATTCGTTTCGAGTAGATATTTCGTTAAAAACATTCAATGAGTTTGCTTAATACAAAATAATGCTGATGTCATATAATCTCTTCGTCTCATCGTCTCACCGATCCAATGCATCAATAAAGCCAATTTAAAAAGAAAAAAATAAAAGTACTTGGACATGCAAGTTGCTTATTTTTGGGGGACAAACCTAGGACCAATTTCCCAAGACGCAGTCTTAAGGTTTTGCCCTAGCAAATACAGTGAACTTGCCCGGACGTTCTCTCGTCTAGTCCTTTTCACTCTTCGGTTCCATGGTGTTGGTGGGATCCAATTCCACTCGCATCATGCGCATCCCCTACATTGCATAGGCCAGAGATGATTCCCGAAAGAACAGAACCCAAGTGGCTTATTTCCGCTTTCTTACTACCCCATTTTCATGCTCAAGTTGGAGCACGCACGATGTAAATGGCAGAACTAGCTTTTCGTTTTCTTTGTTGCTGTATAGCACCTTCCATTCTCCGATGAGCCATCAAAAAGATGCTTAGCTCAATGCGTTCGAAGAAGCTGCAACTGCGCATTGGTGGGGGGTCCTTTATCCTCGCCAGCCAGCTGTAAAGGGTTCAAAAGTTCCAAAACAAGGTGGTCAGGGTTCATCAGCAAAAAAGAATTTTAAGTCCAAAACGGCTCCCAAATACGTGTAGATCAGCCGCCTGTCTGAATCCCACGTTCACAATGGAACGCTCATTTCGACTTTGTACCGAAAGAAGCCTCTTTTGTCCTCATTAACTTTTTTTAAGCACGATGTCTACCTAATCTTTTCTCTTTCCAAGACAATGTGTTGCCCCCTATATAAACACGAATGGGCGATCTTCCGGCACATGCTGATAAGAAGCAGCGTTTGTGTATCACTTAGCTGATCTGCTGAATATCGCTGTAATTGTTCAGTTTTCGAATCAAATTACATGTCTGCAGTCGATCGATCCCACATCATCGAGCTCGTGCTCGAGGCGGCCGTCATCACGAATCAAATGTCGCCTCAACGGCATTGTTTGTTGCCTTTAAAGATAATCGAGCACTCTTTGACGCCGCTCCTTTCCAAAATCCACGCGGGTTACTTCAGGATAAGCCTGTCTTTGTGTAGCCAGGCTTTGCTGTGGAGGTCCCTGGGCGAGCCGATTGCTGACGCCCACAGTACCGTCCGCCGCATCTTCCATGTTGTGCCCTCCACCGCGTTCACGCTGCTCTGGTCGTTGGCCTTGTTCACGTTGGCGCTACTATCCTTCATATACGTCCTAAGGTGCCTATTCCACTTCGAGATGGTGAAGTCCGAGTTCTTGCACCACATCGGTGTGAACTACCTGTTTGCGCCATGGATTTCATGGCTCCTCCTCCTCCAATCATGCCCCTTCATTGCCCGGAAAACCATGCCTTACCATGTCCTTTGGTGGATCTTTGTAGTACCGGTGGTGGCGCTTGACATTAAGATATATGGGCAATGGTTCACAAAGGGTAAGAGGTTCCTATCAAGTGTGGCGAACCCAACATGTCAACTGTCGGTGATCGGGAACTTGGTGGGGGCGAGGGCGGCGGCCCAAATGGGGTGTAGGGAGAGCGCGATATGCATGTTCTCGATAGGGATGATGCACTATCTGGTGATATTCGTCACCCTCTATCAAAGGCTCGCAGGAAACAAGGGCCTGCCGGTGAACCTACGGCCTGTTTTCTTCTTGTTCATTGCGACTCCAAGCATGGCGAGCCTCACTTGGTATTCCATCTCCGGGAGCTTCGACGACTCGGCCAAGATGCTCTTCTTCCTGTCGCTCTTCCTCTTCGCGTCCCTGGTAATTCAATAACCTCCTTTCGCTATGTCTACGGATAGTTGGTCATCAGTTTAGAATGAATATCAATCCCTGGTCGCGAGTAAACATAACTAATGTGATTGCATCATCTTCTTCTCACATTGATGCGGAAAACCTTGAAAGTTTTAACTTCAATGAGGCTGACTAGATCTTCTTGTCGGTTTCCTCCGACTGATCTTGGTCAATCATATTATTTTTTAAGTGGATTGTCTTCCCTCGTATGTAGTCCGTGTAAGGCTTACATATACAGTAGAGATCCATCAAAAAAGTAAAAAGGGAAATCTTTTTAGAACACGCATAGAAGGAGAGTGATCCTATCATAGAATCCTATGTAGCAAGGATGCAACTAGGAGTGACTTTATGATACGATAAAGAAAATCATTTTCATAAAATTATTCTCAAAGAAAATGGTTACTTTTCATTTACGTGGTATTTTAGGTATAAGTAATTTCTTTCTTATTAGAAGATGAAGTCATTTTCCTTTTATTTAAGCTTGTTGTTTTCAGTTCATAAAAAATGTTTTCCATAAAATTGATCTTTTTATTCAGTCATCCAAACACTGGAAAGTTGGTCAGTAATTTGTCAAAAATAGTTTTTTTTCAAACAAATGAACCCTAAAACACACCTGTTAATGCAGGGCACGTTGAGCTTTGATTTGGCTTTTGACTAATCACTCATGTCACTCCCCTAATGTGAAGGGGCCCAAGCAAAGTTCACTTGCATTGTTCACAAATCTTTTCATTAGTCTCGATGCTAATTGGCCGAGGCCTTTAGAAATTAGATAAGGTGAAGCTCGATCTAATTAAATATTCGGTCCTTTTCGCGCCTACTTTCAGCTAATTTGGACGCCCTAAGTCTCTTCTCTACTTTTGAACCTATCCTAACTTAGCAAGCATAATTAAATCGAGGGTAATGCTAGTTAGGTATCATGGTAAAAGATTCGCGATATTACTTTCACCAACACCATGCGAATGATGAAAAAATCGTGGGTCTATTGAGCAGGTGACGAGGCCGATGCTGTTCAAGAAGTCGATGAGGAAGTACAACATCGGGTGGTGGGCGTACTCGTTCCCGCTGACGGCGCTGGCCTTGGCGTCGGTGGAGTACGCACGGGAGCTGAAGGGTGGGTTCGCCCACGGGCTCATGCTCCTTCTGTCCTCGCTCTCCGTCCTCGTCTCTCTCTCGCTCATGGTCCTCACCGCCGCCAATACGAACGCGCTCTTATCGGCTGGCCCGCTGAACGACGACGTCTCGAGCCCGACGCCTTGACTTTTTTTTCCTTTTCTAGATGACGTAGTACGACTCGGAATGTTGATTGACTATTGATTTTAGTTTGATAATTTGTAAGGCTTTGCTGGAACATTCTGTGATGGGCCTGAGGTACATAAGCTAAATGAAACGTGATCCATATTAGATCCGATGGAAAACCCTTCTTCTTTTCTTTAGTTTTATTAAAGTGATTAGTTAGATCAAAATGATGATATTCCAATATTGGTTACGCACAAACTATGACATAAAACGTATTGGTCGATTTTAGTTTATTTGTCGGTATATTCAACGGCTTATTAGTTGGCGTATCTTATATGCAATTTACAATGATGCTATAGTGTGAGAAATTTTCATGCAAGGACTTACTTTGGAAAAGAGAATTTCACCTTCCAAACTAAAATGATGCAAGCTATCATGTCCCATTGCCCTAACACGAATTTCATCATTCAATGCAATGGATCGGAGTAGACGTCGGGATTTCTCAGTCTACATAAGATATTGGAGATCTTTTGGATCGGATTTTGTGCACTGATTAAGTCCACCTCTCTGGTTCGACCAAAGAAAAAGGAAACTCGGCCCGACAAATATATAAGCCGAAGATTCAATTGTATCCAACTGCTTACTTTCTTTCTTTCGCTTTTGACAAGAAAGCATTGTGAATGGTTCATCGATGTCGAATTGGGCTGGGCCGACTAGCCAAGCCCGTAGCCAAGCCCCTGGACTTTTTAGTAAGGACTCCTTAGGGATTGTTATGAATTCGCTTCCTATGTTCCATGTTCAGCCCAAAATACGAGGTACCCTCGCACTTATATATTCCCTCCTCGACCCCATACTCCTTCTATTCGACAGAGAAAATCCCAAGTATCACGCAACAATACAAAACACCAAGCCTTTCGAACTTCCTTCATATCTTCCAATGGGAAACAAATTATTTCGGCAGTTGGCGAGCGAACGGTCCGTTGAAGCTAACCAACCCATCATCACTCATAAGTTGAAGCACGCCAATTGATCAAGATCAAGTGTTGATCATCTGAGCGTACATATGCTGGCCCGGTCAAGTCAATTCAATTTATGGCTCAGACCCGTGCGGTACGAGCCCGAACCGACCCATTCAATTACACGGAACAAAGATTTACTTTTGGAGGCCTTTTCTCTTTGGTCGAGTTAGTTTTGGAGGCCAAAGGGTGTCGGTTTGTGGTTGGACGCATACTGAGGGTGTCGGTTTGTGGTTGGACGCATACTGTTCGACCTTCCACCAACCTCCAGCTAGCAATTGGCATGCGGATAGGCCATCCTAAGCATAAGCAGAGCAGGTACCCTACTAGGCTGATAATCTATCCATGTTTTATGGAGGGACCAATTAAGACTTTGGCTGACGTTTTGAGCCTCGACCGAATTGCAGAATCGACCTCGTAGCAAACCGCACGGGGTCTTGATCGGGTCAAACAACGGGTGCCTCGACCGACATTCACACCAAGTGGAGTCAAAACACCCGGCCGGATGCTCGAATCAATCGGCAGCCGGCCGTACCTCCCTTCCCATTTGGGCATTGAAACGAAAAGATTCACTAGAACTTAGGGACATTTTCTTGACAAAATGAATGCTTTTTTGGTTGGCCGGTAACGGGTTTTCTTTCAGTTCATTGAGGCATATGTGAAGAACATGAAAAAGACGGCTTTAGGACATCACAAAGCCTAGGGGGCTTACAGAGGGGTGGGCGACCTAATTGTAAAAGCAAATTGTTAGACACAGCCAACCTAGAAATCTTGTTTATGGACATAACCTATAACTAGTATGGTCAAAGAAAGTCTCGACGTCATATGACTCGACTTGTCATTCTCTAAATGCCAACTGAGTTCCAAAATTCAATATGAGCATCGATAATATTTGATCATTGATTTAGACTCTGTGTAAGGACAAGCCTCATATACCGACGAGAGTCGATCTGAATATTGTTTTAGGTACATTTTGCAGTCCTTGTGATAATTGCTCACGACCTGGTATCTTGGGAGGGGACCGGGACCAGGACCGGACCAACTCGGCGTACAAACATTTGGATGGGTTCCACCGAAAAACAGAGATGAGAGGAGGGGGATCTTGAAGTCCCCAACATGACTCTTCAGCTCTTGAGAGTACACTGAGGTACTAGCAGGAGAGGACAAAGCGCTTTTCACGTCGGCCATGGGAATGGAATCGATCCAGCTCAAAGTCAGTTCACCGCCCAAAAAAAAGCAAATGCGATCGACAGATAGAGAGAGAGAGAGGGACAGAAATGTTTTCATGAAAATCTCGACATCAATTCAGGAAATCTACTCTCGTGTCTCTGCAAATCGAGACCACTTCTAATTACAACGCATTCCTCTCCCCAATCACATGAATTCCCACCGATTCCACCGCCCGCATTGCCGCCAGGAAGACCCACCACCCACCTCTCCCCACCACCGACAGCACTCGCGTCGTCCGTCTCGTCCCTGACCCACGAAGAACGCCAAGAAGATGAAGACGAAGATGCAGAGCAAGCCGCGTCCGCCCCACCATCCCTCCCGAATTCCTCCGCCGTCGCACCTTCTCCCTCCCCAATTCTGACGGTGATCCAGCCCTCGTCGCACGGCCAACCGGGTCGCCCCTCCCGGAACGACAGCGTCCTGATCCTGTCGAGGGCCGACTCGACCCCGTCTCCTGCCGTCGTGCCGGCCTCCGACTCTGCCTCGTCCATGGCGTCCCAGAATTCTTGATCGAGAACGCTCGTGGGCGACTTGTTGATCTGTTCGGCTTGGCTCGAGCCCAGTTTGTGGTTCTCGAGGAATGGGTGCTCGAGAAGTTGACCCACCGTCCACCTCTTCCTTGGGTCTCTCCTTAGACACTTGCTCACGAAATCCCTTGCTTCCGCGGAGAGGCAACCCGGAATCGCCGGTGACTCCCCGGAACACGCGATCCTGTAGAGCACCGACACTGGGTCGGCGGCGGCGTCGGCGTCCGCGCCGGCCTGCCACGGGGACTTCCCGGTGGCCATCTCGACGACCGTGCACCCGACCGCCCACGCGTCACCGGCGAATCCCTGCTCCTCCCCCCGCGCCGCCTCCGGGGCCATGAACATCGGCGTCCCTCCGATCTCCGCCGCCGCCGCCGCCGCCGGGCCGACCAGCTTCGCGCACCCGAAGTCGGCGATCTTCGCGCCGCCGTCGTCGCCGATCAGGACGTTGGAGCTCTTGATGTCGCAATGCGCGATTTCCCGGGAGTGCAAGTACTCCAGCCCCTCCAGAATTTGGCGCGTGTAGGTACGGATCGCCGATTCGTCCAGCTTGCCTCCGTGGCTCCTGATCTGATCCGCGAGGCTTCCTCTCGGCAGATACTCCATGAAGATATTGAACATCATCTTGCTGTCTTCGTTCGTAACTCCGCATCCCCTGTAGCTGACTATCCTCGGGGAGCTCAGGGAGGACAGGGTCCGCTGCTCTCTCCGCAGGAACTCGGACCGAACCAGCTCGGCCGACTTCACGGCGAAGACGTCGCCGGAGCGGCGGCAGGTCGCGACCGACACGGTGGCGGAGGCCCCGTGGCCGACGGCGCGGCCCCTGGTCCAGTCCATGGCTGCGGGAGGCCTTAAAGGGGCGAGCTTTCGTCCGGTTGGGTATGGTATGTGTGTTGGGTGTGTGATGGGGAGTGTGGTACGCTCGGCAAGCGTAGGGGGTTTATATAGGGGGGGGCGGAATCGAAAAGGGAAAAGAGGAAAAAGGTGGGAAATTTTAAAGGGCAGTCAGCCGGTTATGTTATGTGGAGTTTTTGCTTAGTGGGGGTTGACAATCCCTTGGACGTGAGGGTTGGCCACGTGTCGGGATTGGGCTGGCTGTGGCCAGCTTGGACGGTAGTGGTTTGGGATGGGGGAGCGTGAAACCGGGGGTGACCTACGAACATAAGGTCGAGAGGGGTTTTTTTAAGGTTGTATTTTAGGGGGGACTGTTGGAGGGATTGTTAGTAAGAAGGAGGGGGAGGTTTGGGATGGGATTGGATTGGATTGGGGGGTTAGCTTGGATGGATAATCTCCACCCGATTTGGATTCTTTGGGATCGTTGGCAAATGGACTTTTCTTGTTCTTGGCAAGAGGGAGGGGTTTTTGAGATTTTAGGGTTTTATTTTTGAATTTGATATGGAATTAGGGGGGGGAGGGGATTATGGGGTGGGTTGAACCACCGAAAAGGAGGAATTGGTTGAGTCAAATTGGCATACTTTTGTTGGGAGTAGAGAGGAGGGAGGTTGAATTTGGGTGCTTTAGCTTGGCCAACCATGTTGTACCTTGTCAAGACTGGAAGTGTTTTGGGGGAGAATTGGAAGTGCGAGTATGTAGTTTTGAAATGTGGGTATTTTAGCAGAAGTCAATGTCATTAGGGGCGAATGTTTTTGGAACTTTGCATTTGGACCCGTCGTGTGTTTGAAAGAAAGGCACATAGATTCTCGGTTGTCCCAATCCGGATGCCTTGCTTCTACAAGCATCACTCATTATCCAAATCCTAGAAGATGGAGAGGTGCTCAAGTCCCGTATGAATTGTAAATCTAGTTGATAATAAGAAAATAAATATAAAGAAGCTCATTTGGAAGCACATTTAAATCGATGGCAGAATGCATGTAGGGTCGGCCCTGTTCCTCCTCTGCACTAGTAATACAAGTGTTCTTGAAGCTTGGAATCAACCCTTAAGTTCCGTTTCGGCTTTCCCCATCAAGAAGACAAGTATGTAGTTTCACATTGCAAGTAGATAAGTCGGAAAAAGATCCATCCTTTCGAAATCGATTTCACCTACCGTTTTTGTCAACTGTGCATTTGAAACAAATATGGGCGTGAATCAGTTAGGAAATTTCTTGACCTAAATTACCCTCGTGTGTTCATGTTGTCAAACAAAGCCAGTTTCTCCAGCACGTGTAAAATCGATCGAGTTCGTTTGACTAATTTCCTAAACCCATAACCAAACTCGTTCAGCCGAAGGCAGCCATCAAGTTTGTTATGGGCACCAAACTAAATATCTGACTGAATCAAGCCAAATTCCCCTCATATTCACTACATTCGTCACCCACTTACTTCTAGAAGGTTAAAATCATATGATATAATATAATACAATATGATGTGATATGATGTAATATAATATGTGGGTGTGTAAATTTTGTGCATATCACTTGTTGGCAATTATTACGTTGGGCTGATGGCGAGTGTGGACTGGAAGTGAAGCTATCATAATAGTTACCATCATCATCCTTGGTTGTTACTTTCTCCAAAGTGAAAGCTAAAAAGGGTGCAATTCCCTAATGCCAACGAAATCGATATGTCACGTAACGGAATTTGGTCTGTCCACGTAGCATGCCGACTATCTGTTAGAATGTAATCGAGTAATCACACTTACATAAATAAAGTGTACTCGCTACTCATCATGTGAAATGCTTCCAGTTCAAAGTAAAAGTCGCAAAGTGCAAGCGTGTCCTCCACTCTGCAAAATGTGGGGTTTCTTGATTTTCTTGACTACATCATTCAATTTATATATGGAAGGCATAGGAGGGTCGTGAGATGACTTCATTGGGGATCATCCCCCTCCTGCCTCCTATTCATTGAAACTCGGGAAAATCGTCTAAAAAGCCTTAAACCTATGGTACTTTTTGCTCATCAATCCTAAACAATTTGATTTTGTATTTGAGGCATAAACATTTTCAAGTTTTGCTAATTAAAACCTTCCAACCAATTTGGCTGGAAATCATGAATTTGGATGCTGGTTGTCTTTTGTAACACTAAGATAGGACGACTAGCGCTTACATGAATAACTTAATGAAATTTTAATATTTTTTGATTTTTAATTGAACTTTGTATAATTTTAATTGCTTTTCATATTTTTTTATATTTTCTTTTCTTTTTTGGTTCAAAAGTCTCGCTAGCCTCTAACTGAGGGCTAGCAACCTCCTTAACCATTGACCAAGAGTTAGTGAAGGTGTCGCAAGCTTCGTAAGCCACAGCAAGGGCTTGCAAGCCCTTGCCAATTCCAACGAGGATTGTGAGGTTCGTTGGTCCTCACATAGTGGTCAATAGAGGTCGTTGGCCCCTTGAACCAAAAAAAAAAAATCAAAAAGGAAAGAAAAATATAAAAATATTGAAACACATATTAAAATATTTTTAACAATTCCACATTAGTGCAAACTGTACCAAGTAGAATGTAAGATTGCCACGTCAGTAATTCTTGATAAGCTCACATATAATTTGCAATAAGTCCCCTTTCCAAATATCTATACCTTTGATGCTTTATTGATCGTGCGATTAAATAGATTAGTACAACAACTAAGTAGTATCCTGAAATTAGTTTTCGCGAGTCACACTTGAGTCTACCAAATCCGGAAAGTCCATGAAAATTTGCCCAAGCAAGAGGCAGTTTCGTCAAGCCATAGCATGTGTTGCTACTACTCCTATCTCTTACATGTTACGTTTCGTTCGTTGCTTGACAACCCCCCAATGCGTGGGATTCCGAGGGTAAAGCAGACGTTATCCAAATTCTAACATGGCCCCGTGCACGACATGACTCTAGCTACGCCAAGCCACACTCAATTCCGTCGGCCCTTATTATATTGCCTGCCTCATGGACGAAATCCATTCTCCGGCGGGGACACCATCTCGCAAGCATCGAAACCCTAAGGGCCCGTGCCTTGGTCCCGAGGACAAGCTAAAGAGAGTCGGAATCAAAACCCTAAGGCACCCTATGATAAAAAGAAAAGCGCCCTCGAATTCTTGCTAACTCCAAAAGCGAGCGGTCCTCACAAAGCTAAAAAAAAAAACCCACTTACAGCCGCCCTTCATATTCTATTCTTGAAGCAAGCAGCTGATGCGCGAGAGTTGGTCTCTCGTAGCCTAACTACATGGTCAGCTGATCCGTAGGATAGATCTGCATCATCTTCCAAGAGATTATTACACGATCTTGGGGTTGTTAACTTTGCCTATATGCTAGTGATGCATCACCTACACGAGGGTTTCGGAGTATTTCAATTATGTTGTACCGGCCAAGTCCGAACCCACTCGGATCTTTATTTTTTTCAAAACATTAGGAAGAGAAAGAGACCTAAAATCTATTGTATCTCACCTAATTATGCTAACCCCTGTTTTCGTTCTGTACACACAATGGACGACAATATTTAATTTCCACGTGCTTCGCTAGGTATACAGCATTAGTTGTCTTGCAGAATTCTCTTGAAATGAAATATGCTTTTCTTTCCTTTCCGCTGAACTTCCATGTATGATATCATCTATGTTACGTGGATTTGGGTCCGGACCAATTCTAGAAAAGAAGTCGCAAAAACATGGTGTACACACAGTTTACGAATTAATTACATGATTCTTATGATTGTAATTAGCCAACTATCTGGAGTGAAACTAGAACGATTTATCGGGCATAGTCGCAGCTTTCCTAGTCGCAGCTTTCCTAATAATTATTTCTTTTCAATTATTTGAATTCTTCCCTTTTCGCTGCATATCAACAGAGACAATTTAAATCCTAATTCAGAGTAAAACTAAGACAATTTATCTGGCATAGTTGCGGCTTTCCTAGTAATTCTTTCTTTTTGATTATTTGAATTCTTCCCTTTTCGCAGCAAACCAACTGAGACACTTTTAAACCCTAATCCTTCTCGATTAGTTGACACAAGTGAAAGATGAATAGAAAAACAAATGATATCCCATGATAGCTTTTGAACTTTAGACCCCTTTTACACTCCTCCACATAACCCAGTGGGGGTTAATTGTCCTACCCTAATTTCGATTACTCTATCCGTCGGACGTCAATCAATTTTAGTTAAGGTTAGTTGGTCAGACACGAACGTCGCTTGATTAGACGAGGGATGGTGATCTGATGCGTGATTTTCACGATAACCAATGATTAGGAAAAGCCCATATTAGCTTATAGCGGACGCGAGTCACGTGTGATCTCATCTTTTGCTTCGATTTCTTGCCTTTGCGTATTAAGGGAAAGAGGGGGAGAGGGAAAAGGGAAAGGGTTCGGGTCCCCCGAGCGGACCATCCAGGAAGAGCTAGCACGTGTGGACGTGTCCGAAGCTAATACAATCACGTTTTTTTTTTTGATGATTTTGTGTGGACTCGGAAATGACCACGTTTTGGAGTTCGGTGCGAGTGGAAATTAGGTGCGCTCCTCTCTCTAGAAGCACCAATTTGGTGGCTCAACCATATAATTGTATGCTTCGAGATTAATGCACTCATTTTACTAATCCGCGCCCAAAAATGGAAAGAGAAAAAAAGAAAATAAAATTGATGGCTTACCCATTCGTTTGCCTTGGCTCTAATGGCATCGCCAAGAATATGCCTTTTCATCTCCAATCAATTGACCAAGTTGTACTTAATTGCTTGAGTTAGGTGACCCTTGGAAACTAGCCCTTTGCTTTTCTATCCTCCATTATTCATATTCAGAATCTTGCGTGCCATTGAGTATCACCACTATCTTAAGTCATTCCTTGTCATGACATCTTTCTTCAGGATCCATGATGATTGGCCTTTGATCTTGTGGTTTTTGTCGAATTAGGGCATTCGGATCATGGTTCGGTTTCTTCTGAAAATATCTCATGGCTTGGTATGTTGTGAAGATATCCCATGATGCATTGCAAAAGGATTGATGTGTTCAGGCCAAAGATCTTGCCCTAACAAGTTGAAGTCAGTACTCAAAGCCTCCTAACTCCATGGCGTGGGGAGTGTGATCTCGAGCTAACATTTTGGCAGAGGGGTCTGTGTTTGTTGAAGATGGGTTGTCGGTATATGCGTGTAAAATTGTTTTTTTTTGGGTGCTGTTCTTATTTCACTAAACGTCGAAAGTGCATCGCGGGGTCCTCCTTCGCATCCATTCGAGTCATTGTACGCGTATAATCGTATATTCAATTGCCAGAATCTGATTTTCCTGCTATTCTATCCTCTCATACAGCGATTCTCTCTGCTAGTAGTTTTCAAGGCGTATCTTGAATTATGCGTTTTAGGGTTTCTTTTGCTAAGAAATGAAGCAACGAGGAAAGAACGCCTATAAACCTCGGAATCATCACAACTCCAGAAAATAGAAGTCGGCGTGGAATTTCTAGGGGACTTTCCACTTAACATTGGTGCATTAAGAAAACCATCTTCTCCAAACGTTGAAGTTGAAGATGTGATATTAACCGAAACGCAAAGAATATTTGATCATCCGATCCAGAATTTGCCCACCATTTGAGATTATATTCCGAAGGAGGACGTGGATTAGATTTTTATTGGGTACTGAAATATGTTTTTAGAGCCTACTAATCGGGTTGCATTCAAGAAGGCAAAGAAATCAAACTTTATGTATCGAAAAATTATCTGACATCAAGATGATCAAATCTGTCCCATCTTCCCTCGAGATTATGCCATCAACCTGGATGGCCCCATAATCTCCTATGATCAAATGCCATTGGCTAGCGATGCCTTTCTTCGTTAAGAGAGCTTTTCCATGATTAAGGTTGTTAAGCCGGCATTGTAATGACTAGACCTTTTGAATGTTTGCCTTTTGACATTCCACTGCATCGTTTTGAGGGCGATTTCTTATTGATCGTAGCCTAGTCTATGTGGGTAATGCGTCCGCTCATTGGCCTCGTATTTTAAAAAGGGTTCTCTTTCCCTTTTTTGTCCTTAGTTATCGACTTCGACATGCTCGGCTCACGTCAGTGCCTTTCTCTTCAAGGCTCGTATAGTGCTTCAGGGCGGATTTTCTTAACTTCTTTCCGAAGAATAATCAGAAAAGAGTTTAGAGTACAAAAGCATCAATGAATATTGACCATCGAATACAGCGGCTCTCAGATTGCATGTTCCGCATCCTAGGATTACTTTCGAACCCTATGCAAATTAGCTTGGTGCATAACGCCGTCGTTCCGCTCTCAAAGCGTAGCAAAAAGGTTACTGGAAAGGGCAAGAGAACTAAAGTGCTCAGATGCTCGTGTTGGTTTCCCCCCACGCTTGATTCTTGCAAAAAGGATTCGAGACCCGTCCGCACCCTTTCAATGTTCAAAGCGCTAAGATCCTTTTCCTTTTGCTCTTTTTCGGTGCACCACTTATGTATCTTTATCTTTTGCTTACACTCGAGAAGGCTGCATTGCACACGGTGAATTTGAATCGACACTGTATGTTCCAAGTTCCGAGTATTCTATGGGACCGTTTGGTTCAGCATTCCCAAGGGGCTTTTAGCCCCGAAAGCCTCTTGGGAAAATGCAAACCTGTTTAGCTCAATTTTTGCGAGGACTTTGGGGAGATGCAGTTACATCTTCAAGTATCCTTAAAGTCTCTTAGCTCAATGGACCTTTGGAGGTGCATTTGTAACTTGCATTTTCGGAATAAATTTTCCCCGCGTGGCCATCGGAGCCGACAACCACCGGCCATCCTCCGGCTACCGCCGGACACCCTCTGGCAGCCAGATCTGGCCTCGAGTCGAGCTCCGGCAGCCAGATCTGGTCGCCAGAGAGCCTGCCTGAGGTCGAGTGACCTCAGGCGGCGGTCGCCTGGGTTCGCGACCGCCTGAGGCGACGACCTTAGGTGGTCGCGGGCCTGGGTCGCACGACCCAGGTGATCGCCGCCTGAGGTTGTGCGACCTCAGGCGGGCCTTTCGGCGGCCAGATCTAGTAGCCGGAGCTTGACAATAAAAGAAAAAAATATTTATAAATTTTTTTAATAAAAGATTTCGCAAAAGTCCCTTAGCAAAATGTAGTATCACCAAACAGTATTTAGGCCAAAATTATTTCACAATGCAAAATTTATAAAACGGTATTTGCATTTCGAAAACCCCCTTTAGCTCAAAGGTATTTGCATTTCCCTAAAGCCAAACCAAACGCAAAGTAGTAGCATTCTACATTTCCGCAGATAAATTGGAGTTCTCAGAAGAGAGGACTTCATTTGGTTACTGGACGGATATTGGCTTGATTTCGTATACAGATGTGAACTTCAATATCATCTCAAGCTCCTTACGTATATTAGAAGATAATCAGATGACAAATGTCCAAGGATCACGCTGTCTTGTTTAAATTTAGAAGCATATTGCACCACGATATTTACATTATAAAGTCCAGATAAGTGTCTATGGATAGTGGCACCATCGTGATTCACCGCAACAGTAAGGTAACAATTGCAGAAGCTTAAGCTGCTTCAGCGAATCCCACTCGCTGGTTTCCATAATCAAAGACTGTGTGGTACTTACCCATGAAAATATCTCCCAAGATCCTGCATTTACAGAAGCAAGAGGTCACCCATTTTCAGAAAACTAATCACCAGCAGACGGTCTTATCAAAGTGGAGGCAGTTTCAGATAGTGAAGAGGAAATGTCTAACTTCCCATAACCTACGTGAAAAAAATTGAGGAAACTAATGAGCGAATAATTAAAATACCAGAGAGGTCCACGGGGTGGAGCCACGTCCAAAGCTGTAAATCCACTGATGCACTGAGCTGCACCTCCCTCCCCAACTTTAAGAACATACTGAACCATGAGATCCACAAATTATTAGCAATCAGTGAGGAAACAGTTGATTAAAGTTTGACAGGAAAAAATGTGGGTCATCATCTGTTAAGCAAGAACAAAAGACCACAACATCACATCAAATAACAGACCATGCACTACAAAAGTATAAGCCACACCAACCTAGAAAGCCTTCCTATACCCCACCAAGGCTACAAAGTCATATATAAACTCTATTAAGACATTGTATCATTCAGTATCTGGGAGAAACCATGCCAAAGTTTGACGTCGATGGTTGATACATATTTTAGCATTAAAATCAGCTGCAGCTACTAGGTAAGTGCTTGTACTTTGGTAGATCCATACTTATAAACAGTCCCCAATTTTAGCCAACCTCTTCCTCTCGACTTCCTGTGTTAGCCCAAAAGTGGGACCCAAGTGACTACCAGGAGGGTAAGAGTTAACACACATCTTAACAAGAAGATACCCATCTTACAAAACCACTTGGTTTGTTTTTAGATACCACATTGTAGAATCCACTTTCAGGTCCTTATCAAAACATGGTTATTTGCTGACTACGGAGTTGATGCTTCAAAACTTGGTAGAATACCATACCTGCTCTGGGGCAAGGTCAAACACTTTACCACCAATGGTGAATGAAACTCTTGGCATGGAAGAAAGACTGTTACAATCAACTGCGGATTCACCCATCGGACTAGGAATTCGATCACAAAGCTGAAATTCCAACAACAGGATAAGTTGGAGCAAGGATAAAATCCAACAAAGATGGACAAAATGGTTAATTTACCTCATTAACATAATTCAGAATTTGATCTTCTGTCTGATTTCGTGTGAGCTGATTTTGCATCCATACAACCGCCATCTCACAAGCAGAACACATTGCATCATGTAAACCGCCACTTGACTTGCCCTTGGTCTCATCCACCACACTCTCAATACCCATTCTGTTTGAACAAGCTTATTTAAGCACCAGTTGATAAAATGACATTAACATGGCACCTATTAGTTTTGCACCAATGCAGATTTTGACTAACCTGACCCCATGGGTCCCATCAAAGGTACAGAAACCAATCTGAGAACATACTTTTTGTGGTTTTGCCTGCATAGATGGCAAAAGCAAGGAGAAATAAAGGGTATCAAGCAAAGAAAAGTAAGCCTCCAAACATTATCATGTCCAAACAAACCTAGAATTTGATTACATAAGTACCTCTGTCATAAGCATTTCTAGTATAGTCTTTCCATATTGATCAACAACTGCCTTGCACTCCTGGCTGACCACTCCAGAGGCTCCAATTGCATGGTTGATTTGGGTTATGACAGTCTGAAAGTCTCATTAAACATCACATTGTCATTTACAAGTTCTTTTTGTTATTTAAAAAAGCATGAACACAAAGCAACAAGGAAAGGAAGGTCATAGAATGCAATAATTACTCCTCTGGAACCACATGCCATGTTTAAAGATGTAAGATAATGTCACTAATTGTTATCCTCAAATTTTAAGGAAACCTTAAGGTTGATATACTCCTAATGGTTGAGCTAGGAGTATGGGTGAGTTTTACTTATATGATGGTGCCCAAGTGGAAGCATCTAGGGTAACAAGACACAGACAACCCTGGGATGAAATGTCAAACAGATCCAGCACAGCACTGAGTAATCAGTGATTATATAGACAACAAACTATTGACAATACCAACCATTGCCTACTGAATGAGAATATCTTAAAGTGCCCTGTTTATCATCACCTTAGTAGTTTACTTTCCAAAACAGATTAGCAGGGTTCAAGGGAATTTTATGGAAATAGAACAGATGATGAAACCCATTTGCTAGTATCATGTTCAATCAACAAAAGTAACCTTAAGCCATGCATCATTCAAGGCTCTTGCAGAATTTCTGCATAATTATCTCAAATAAAGAAGCTAGTATACACAGCAACGAAAGATGAGCTCCTAATCGTATTCCTCTCACATTACAGAACTAAATAAGTTTCTTCCTCAGATATAAAAGTAAAAGAGTGCAACCAATAAAACAAGATATAACAAATGACTACCTATTTCATCCCCTTCAAACACTAAACTAAACAAGTTTATTCACAAATATAAAATCAAATAATGCAGAATATGATAATAGTCAAGTATAGTGAACCTGCCCCTCAGGCACATGTACATTGCTCAACGTGTCAAAGGATTTGTGCATAGAATGAACAATGGCAATTTCTTGCTGCTCTTGAAACTTACAGTAGGGCCTGCCAACAAGGAGGTCCCAGAATCCGCAATTGCCGAACAACCACTAGCACAAAATCCTGAAAAGAGAGTTTTTAATCACTTAATACCATAAGGACGAAAAAAATGATAATTGATCCAGAAACTCATAATAACAAGATGCATAAACACTTGCCAGTAGTTTCATTTCCAATGAGGACATCAGCCATCTCAAACTGTCAATTGAAAAAAGAACCAATTAAACAGATGCTTAAATGCAATGCTTGAAGCATGGAAAAAAAACCTATTAGGTCTTGGTAGCCAACCTGCCAATAGCCTTTCTGAGTCACAGGAACATATGTATGCTCTCCCTTATAGTGACTAGAATCAACCCCACCGAACACAATTTCACCTCCTTCTTCCCCTTCAATGTTGCGATTTAACCAAAATGAAAATACTGGCTCCTTCATAAGCCCTTGATTGACCATATTATACCTGCACATATCCTCTAATTTAGAAATTCAATACAGGTACAAAGGAAAGGAATACTCTGAAATGATAAGATATTGGTTTTATCAATATATGCTCCTGACGGTGTTGAGAAGGCATCTATTAGTTAGTTGTGGGCATGCACTGACTTACCAGACAGGAGTAGCGCCACCCACTGAGATCTCTTTAAACCCAAGTCCAAGTATACCATCAAACTTTGCAGCCAAGAATGTGATGCTTGGCTCTCTGGTAGCTTCAATAAATTCCTGAAAGCCAATGCAACTACCCAGGTAAGTCTGTTGTCTTGTGGGCAAACAATTGCATAAATCATGTGTTCATACCTGATCCTTAACAACAAGTTCACCAACTTTGACGTGGTCTTGGCTAAAAAAACCCGAAATGGCTCCAGTGCCATAATGGATTTCAGCAGACTTCCCTGAATCCAAAGAAGAAAGAATGCAGACATAGTTAATTCCCACAGTCAAAGAGGAGAGTGAGATGACCACAGAATTGTTTATGATCCTTGCTTTATTTTGTCAAAGGCAATGTTAGATAATTCCTTAAGGAAGTTTTTCAAATCTTAAACTTCATCCAGTATCAGAATGCAATAAAAAAATCTAATGAGAACTTCTAATTGGTAAACAGTCTTTAACTGCAAGTAGTGCCCAGGTTTCTGCCACAGTCAGTAATGTCCAAATCATAGATTGGCCATTTAAAATTTAAAATATGGTAAAACTAGTGCAGTTGCATGGCAAAAGAAAGAATTTCAGGGGGAAGAGATAACAAAAAATGGTGTTGCAACACTGTTAGTTAGAACAGGAGCATAAAGAGACTTTCCATACCATTCTTTTTATAGGTACTTGATTCACTGGACTTGAACTTTGAGTGGAAATAGCAAGCAACCTGAACCAGAAGGTGAAATCTTTAATCAACATCACAAATAATTTTTCATCAGTTGAACCAAGTTAAGATAGCACCAAATTGAGACTGAATACTAAACAGACTGACCGAAAGGTAACACTTTGACGAGGGTACCCAAAGATTTGAACTCCCCGTGTCAAAAATCACAGTGAACTTCTGGGAAGGAGTTCCAATTCCAATCTCACCAAAATATTGAGCATCCATATAGTTTTTCAGCGAGACAATATCAATATCCTCAGAATCTCCAAGATTGTTATGGAGATAGTACTTTCTTAGAGGACCCCTTGGTGTTCCCCCTTCCTTTAAACTACCTTGTTGAGCAATGCGGTTCACTTGATCCAACTTTCTCTTTTTAAGTCCAATTCTGACCATTCCATCATTAGATGAGGAGATGAGCATCGGTGATAAAAGCATGACAAGGAAGACCGCAGCCACCGCTGCTCTCGATTTGATTGTCATTTTGCAACTGTATAAAGGCTAACTCACCATCAGGGTTATTTGAAGATAGCCATTAAAAAATTCTTCCAACGTTGATACACAGAAAAAAAATCACACAATCCCCCTTTCAGAATGAAATGCAATAGAGGGAATCAAGAACACTCTGAAATCCAAATCACTCTATAAAGCAATCAATGCTATAGCTGTTAACTTCCATTCCACACAAAAAGAGGACTTAGGAGATGCGAATTTTCCCAATTCTTTGCAGGTATGCAAATTAAACTCACATGACAAAATTGAAGGACCAAAAAACCCTTGATAATCCGAAGCTTCTAGCATTTTCTTCTATTAAAGAAAAACAATGGAATCACAACTCTCGCCCAAAAGAAAAGCACATGATCTAACTAAAGCAGCAGAAACATATAGAGCTAATGATGCGACAAAAAAAATGAAATATTGACTCGGTAAACAGCGGTCAAACACTCTCACCCCAAGGTTTCAGCATCAATCGCGCTCGAAACCAACCACATTAAACAAAAATCGAACATCAAAAGAAACAGAGACCATAAACGACATCGTCCGCAGTCCTAAGAAGAACAAAAACTGTTTTTCGCGAGGAATCAAACAAAGCAGCAATCCATCGACCTCCGTAGCCAAATCGCGAATCGGACGCTCAGTTCTTCCGTCTAACCTACCGAATTCACGTCGCAGAGGCCTAATTGCGTCGCGAACTCCGAAATTCAAAGTCAAATACGTGACGCGAAACGACCGATCGATCGACCGATGCTAAAGCCCGAGCACAGGATCGAGTTCGTAATCCGAAGACAATCGAACGCGAACGCGTACACGAACACGAGGAGGATTCGGAAGCAAACCTGAGGATGGACGCAAGTCAGCAGGCGAGAAGAACCCGAAAGCGCGAAGAGAACAGAATGAGGGAAGCAGCGAAGAAACCCAGCTTTTACGCAGCCAAAAGCGAAGGAGAGTGAGGAGGGAGCGGGGCTAAAGAACGCCGTTAACCACGGGTGCTGGGTGAGCTCTAGCACGGCCAGCGTCGATCAGGATTGTGGGGATTCATCGGACGGCTGGGAATAGGGAGGGGTGGGCAGCGGACCAGGTGGCGTCGTATGATTGGGCAGACGTGGGCGGCGGACAATGGGCTCGGCGTAGGGAGTAGGCGTGAGGCTTTATGAACACTGAACTACCAGTCCACGCTGGGGGACGGGGAAGGCAACGGTTGGAATTTTGGAATCACGGTCGTTGTGGGCCGTGGGCCGGGTCAAAAGCCCACTAAAGGCCCATTATACTCTTTCCCGTGTTGATTTTTTGGGGGGGGAGGGCTCGTTTAGCCCGGTACATAATGTTTTTTCTCACTGTCCATTCCCCTCTCCTTCCTAACATATTCATCCATTTCTTTCGTGACTCGTCCGAGGCAAGCCATCCGAGCCGAAGCTTGGAGATTTTGTGAGGAATAACTTTCTTGTGACTCTGTTATAGTATTGATTTCAGTGAATCATAATGAATTTTTCCTTTAGATTAATCAAATGCAAAATATGACTGGTCCAGCATATCATATTACTCTCATGTACCCGAGTTCAATCCTAATATTGCCAAGGATGATGGGAGGGAGGACCAAGGTAACGCCAAGCAATCTAATATGCACACATGCATGTTTGTGCCAAGGGCCGCACTTGCCAATTCTACCGCTAGGGACAGTACATAGGATTGAGGTGAGTCTTATAGAAGTTTGTGTTATGAATCCTAATTTGTGAGGGTATAATTTGTGCATGATTAAGATTTGTGCCGTAAATGCAATGTGGTTTTGGTGGAAGGAATCACACAAACAAGTAAAAGCCTTGATTAGCAACTTGAAACGCCTAGTGCTTTTTCACTCATGCTAATTGCTTGCATTTGCATTTTTTTTAATGCTTCGGCCTTCAGAGAGTTTAAGAAATGTTTGAATGCATGTCAAATTTTTAGAGGTGTGCACGGATCGAGAGTCTCTTTATACTTCCAGAAAAAGTGAATTTTGCGTGGTTGATAAGGTTATATTAGGCAATCTCCCTTATCAAGTATTTCCCTCTTTTCCCTTCTTTTTCTAAGGTGTTCTTTTCCCAATTTAGTTCATGCTCTTTAAATTCCATCACTTCTCTCTTATATGTAACCGCCACAATTTACCTTGATAAATATCACGTGACATTTACGAGTGTAGGAGTCATTGACGCGACTCATCTAAACACCGTTATGACAAATTTTCTAATATTCATTGAAAAACCGACAACCATTCGCATGCTTTCAACTCGCCTCAACCCGATTCATAAATTGCCCAGCTCAGCCACTCACCCCACTCCACTCAGCTCGATCTCTCCTCTCCCCCGCTCTTCTTTTGCTACCAAAAGAAGCAATTATTAATGTATCACTTTTCTTCTACAATTGAAATTACCACATATTTTTTGACCTCAATGTATCTAACAGTATGTTGTGCATTCTAACGATCTAAATATTACCTTTAGAAGTATGGGTTCTTGAGAATTCATACCATCTGCTCGTAGAGATGGGCTTTTTTCTCCCCCTCTCTCTTGCTCTCTCTGTACACTACATAGATAGTATCAAGATAGTATTACTATTACATCGATATCTAAGATTTGTGCGATCTATTGATACCCAAGTCTAGATAAAAGCAATGCATTTGTGTTATATAGTGGCTCCTATCTGCCTCGCGTCACTTTCAGCAAAACGCATTGTTTGAATCAAGCAAAGACATAGTCGGGAGAACAAGGATCCGAGCTCATCATCATCATCTTCAAGCTCTCTCATGTGGATTTCATTGTCATTATTGAGACAAGACTGCTACAGGTCAAGACAGAAGCACACAAAATAACAATTCAACAATTAAACTTTGATTGGAACATGGATGGGCCTAGAGATTATCCCCCATCACATCCATTTAAGATCAAACGAGACAAAGCAAGGGGAGATTCCACCTTCTCTTTTCTTGACGTGTTATCAGCTAGACCACAAACCCTTGGAAAAAATAAAATTTATTGAGCAATAATGAAGGCGTTTAAAATGATGGTTTTGAAGGAGAAGAAAAAGGGAAATTAATTAATGATTTTATAAATCATATTACTCGGACTCATTAGTGATTATTAAATTATTAGCAGTCTTCTCGTGTTATGATATGGCTTTCAAAAACTCTACTTGATATAAATTGCACGTCATAAATTAAATGATTCATTGGTAACTTTTTGTATCATTTCCTTTATTGCAATGATTATAGTTAAGTATGAAGAGTTTACATATGGAAAGTAATTATTAAAATAACAAAGAAAATAATGACTTAATTGGGTTAATATGTTAATTCTTCCATTGGTGAATACCTACTTATCAATAATTCATTATTTATTTATATTTAGTTAGTTACATAAGTGGGATAATCTTGTTCAATTCGCCTACAAGAATTAATATTTTACTTCCATACATGTATGTATGTATGTATGTATGTATGTACAAAAATAAGCGATATTTTAAAAGTATTAAATCAAACTTGAATTATAAGCAATGACAAAAATTATCAAGGAAATGTTGAATAATATTAACTATAACTTGATGGTATATATGTGAAATTATGTCTTTATATGGTAGAACTCATGTATTGGAATTAACACAATAAAATTATTAAAATAAAAAAAGTAATCTATTAAAAAATAACAAAAAATGTAAATGTGGGGACTAGGGTAGAAAAATTGTGGATCAAGTCCTTGAAGCTTTTGACGGTTTTACAATCAACTACCTTAACTCTTTTTTCGTAATTAAGTACCTCAATTTTTCAAGTTTGGTTCAATATGAGATCTTTATTTAATAAATTGCAATGTTATGTGATTTTGCTAAAATAGCTCCTTACTTAGTTCAATTAAAAGTCAATTGTTGATGTGACTCCAATTTATGCCATTTCCATTTAGGTAGGACATGGTGATGAGAGAAAAAGAGAGTACTGATTTGGACCATTCAATATGTCTATGTTCACATAGCATCATTCAAGAGGTCATGTTGGAGACCAGTGGGGAAGGAATGGTGATTAATCGGCATTAATGTCTAATTTGACATTTCCCATCCATGATTTTAACTTAGGTCTCACAATCGAAAAGCTAATATACTTAGCCGAATAATAAAAGGTTAGTAAACTCGATTTTGAAATGGACAAAAGTGCACTAACTTGCCAAGTGATTATACCTTTGAGAAATCAAAGCCCACTTGCATTAATTTCTTACTCTCATTACTCTCCCTTCATAATCTTGGAAAAACCCACCTTTCTTCTTTATTTTAATAATTTTCTATTAATAATTTTGGACGATATTCTTGACTCCTCTCTTGACCGCCACTTGATTCAAGTAACTACAAAAAGAAAAGATAAATCCAAAACTGTCCTCCAATTCCTATCATTTATCTTTGTCTTCTACTTTTGCTTTGGCTTCATCTAGAAAGAATAGAACAAACAACATGGTCAATTTGCCAATGATAATATTACAAAAGAGGCACCTTACATTGATTTCCTTATACATACAAAAACACAACTAAAACAAAGAAGTAAGAACTAGACTTTCATTCTTCTGTATTTTGTACTTTTCTATATCACCTTCTTATTTTTTTTCCTTATTTTTTTAGCTTTATATAGTGACATGCAGCTGAATTATGATGACCCACAAATTATTTAAATAAGGCTATGTTCATTTTCCATTTTCCCTTCCACCCCAAGAAAACCCTATAAAAAGACCACGTATACCTTAGTTTTTCTTTTTCTTTTTCTTTTTTTATCCTCCACATCCCCCAAAACAAAAGGCCATGAAAGAAGTAGTTGTAGTTGCAATAATTGAAAAACAAAGAGAATGAAAGAACTTCCTCTCTAGAAGAGAAGAAAATACTGGAGCTTCCTTGACTTCTTTATTTGATTGCTTGGAAGACTTCAATTGCTGATTTTGTTGTCGTTGCTACTGTTATTGCTGCTACCGTTGCTTCGGTTATTTGCGCCGGACGGCACTAGGCTCGACATGCCACTGCTCCCGCTCGGATTCGAGCTGCTCATTATGGAGGAGATGGCTGCGGCTAGGGCGGCGGTGAAGTTTGGATTGGTCGCGATGGCGGCAGTGGCCGCGCTCAGCGTGTCGGTGAAGATACTATTCGGCGGGCCTTGACCTGGTGGTTGTGGCACTTGGGGTTGGCCTTCCAATTGGCGTGCCTTCGCATCTTGAGACATTTGAAGGCCGGAGAACTTGGACTGATTGTACAGAGCCTGGCCAAAGATCTGAGGCAGCAGACCGGTTGAAGGGTTGGGCAAGCTCGAGCTGGGGTTCGGGAATGGGACCTGGAATTGCCCCGGCGCGGCCTGAGATTGTAATGTGTTGGGGTTTTGAGTTAAGTCCAGTGTAACAGTAGGGAATGGGGCTGAAGCTGATATGGTCGCCATGCTGGAAGAGCATGGAAGGAGTGTTCTGGTCAGGAAATTAGTGTTCATCAGCCCATCGCCACTTGGCATTGACCCGGACAGCAACATCCGAGCCGCTGAGGAGGTTGTCGAGGCCATCGCCATGGCGGCGGGAGGCAACGGGTGGTTGTGATTGCCCTCGTATGTGGTGATAAGCACGGATCGATCCTCTGCACATCTTTGTACCTAACGAGACGTCAGAGAGTAAGCACTAAGGACAAACTCGATGGATATTAAAAGAAGGGTCATAAAAGAAGGGAACTTTAGCAAGAAATTTGACTGCTAATTGAACTCGTTCGAAAACTTAAGCCTACTATAATCTGCCTACTTCTGCATTAACAATTTCCTTCTCCAATAACACCTGAACAGGAAGATTCTAGCAAAAGGGAAATTGCTAATTCAGAGAAAATTATTTGGAAAAGAGGAAATGAAAAAGGCACAGCTCAACTCTGGATAAATTTACCAAAGATTTACATCGAAAGGAATTACACATACTTGTTTCCGGACCGGGCAACCAGCAGCCATGGTGCATCGATAGTAGGCTCGTGGGCACGGATTCCCTTTCGCCATCTTCTGCCCGTATTTCCGCCACTGGCATCCATCAGTGATCTGCATAATTTGGAATAATCGTTGCCAGATTTAGCCAAAATTGATCAAACAGTACTTATCACAGCTCAATTTGATGACCGGAAAACCGCTTACCATGGTAGCCTCGGAGTGAGCCCTGACCGAGACGCGTGCCTTCCTCATCGTGGCCTCTGTCTGATCGACGCTCTTTGGCGGGCTGATTGACCTAGGAACCTTGTTGGGAAGCCATTCTTGATCAGGACTCTCTTCTCTCTTGTGCCTCCCGCTCGCGGATTCCTTCTTATCTGGATCCAACCCTATGCCGACTTCGGCAGTCTCTCTGTTGTTATTCACCGGTGATCCCGTCGGATCACGAGTCCCTCCTTCTGAGGACGAAGGTGAGTCCGAGTTATTTGCGGTGGCAAGCCCGAGATCCATGAACTGCCTCGGCACCATCAGCGAGCTGCTTTCTTTCTTGTCATCCAATCTCCGGTTTTCGTCGGTGGAGTTCTCGGGTTTCTGATCCTGCATCACTGCCATCAGATGCATCTGTAGAGTCTTGCAATCGGTGGTCACTTCACTTAGCATGGCCTTCAACCGTTGATTTTCATTGCTCATCCGCTCAATCTCGGCTTGAAGCACGGCTATCTGAATTGAAACCAATGGTACAGTAAATTACATTCTTACATCAACCCAGAAAAGAAATTAGATCAAAAGTATTTAATTAATAATTTCACTTAATCCTCACCTCATTCTTAGCTCTTTTATCTTCTGAGTTTGGCGATATACCATCATCCACCATGGATTGATCACTGCTAGTATTCGTCGTCAGAAGATTCAGACCAGTCTAAGAGAAGAAAAAAAAACCAAAAAAAGCTCAGCAACTCATAGTCAAATAACCCGTTACATACTACAGGACGAGAATTTCCATCTGGGTAACTTACGTTTACATTAAGAGCAAGATTAGAAGGTCCGTCGGCCAGGTCCTTTCGAGCGCCACCGTCGTCGGACGACGGGACGACGTTCTTGGCGGCGGCTTCGCCGGTGCTCTTCATAGAGAAGAAGTCCATCTCGTCGATGACCGCCCGCCTCTCGCTGGCTGCAGCCGCCGCCGCCTGAGGCGGAGGCGGCGGGGAAGAGTCCCGTCGAGAGATGAGGTTGAGAGGGAACTGGATGGTGGCGGGAGGGGCAGCGGGCACGTTGACTGTGGCAGCGTGAGCATGATGGTGGTGGTGGTGGGGGTGGTGGTCCATGGCGGACGGCGATGCAGGAAGCAGCTTGCGCTTGTGGTGGTGGTGGTGGTGGTGGTGGTGGTGTTCGGAGAGGGAGTTGATGACCGTGGGAGGGTGGTGGTGGAGGAAGAATAAATCGAGAAGAGCTATAACAGAGAAGGTAGAAGAGAGAGAAGGAAGAAGAGAGAGAGAGAGAGAGTGAAGTCTTCGAAACGGTGCAATGGACTCGGCTATATAAAAGGAGAGAGTTTTGATGAGGAGGACTTTTGGAAGAGAAGACCCAACAGTGCCTTTCGAGCTGAATGCAACTTTGTTGTTTTCATTCCCCATCTTTTCCTTCCCTTCCATTTTATTCCCTTTTCTTTTTTGTTTGTAATTTCTTATTTTGGTGATTAATTTATTTGGGTTGAAATGATGAAGTAATGGTCAGATGTGGACGAGCAATCTCACGGAAAGTGTGAAAGCACGATACATGGGCCAGATTGGGAGGGTGTAAGTTCACAAGTCGGTGAAGTGGGGGTGTACTTTTGTTATTTGGCTAAAAATGAGAACACGGTAGCTCGATATTGGACCATATAAAATAAAATAAAATAAAATATAGGACCATAAATTTGGTATTGACGGGAAATTAGCACGTTATTTTTTTTTCTTTACTCTTTTTGGAAATAAAACATGAGCAAAGACAGCGTCTTAATTATCTTCTATTAGACCAATAGAAAATACGGGTAGAAAAATCGGAAATGATGAGAAGCGGTGGGAAGTGGAGGCGGGACCAAAGGATGTGGGGCCCAGCGAGAAGGCCGAGGGGCCCACTTTTTTTGTTCTTTTCTCTTTCGGGGTCAATTTGAGTGCGTGTGAGCGTGAGAGCGGGGTAAATTAAATTAATATCGAAACTGGGGGGGAAAAAGCGATAACAAATGACGCGTTCCCGGAATTCGCCGCCCCGATAGGCCCGGCACCGTCGGATCACCCCAGTCCGAGTCAACGGTTGCGATCTGTGGTAATGGTGGGCCCAGGGGTTCTTTGAACGGGCTTTGACCGCGCGACACGTCGGACCCGGGAGGGCGTGGCGGGGGTGGGGTGGGGGGTTTCCTTCGGCTCCGTTTCGGACCGAGAGTAGCGGGTTGACTTGACTCCGTCCGCATGGGTTGTTCGTTTCCCCTTGGTTGCTTCGAGAGGTTTTTTTTTTTTTTTTGGAAAAGCTTGTTGGATTTATTCTTTTGGTTCCCCATGCGTCTTCACTATTAAGGAAAAAAAGAAGAAGAAGGAAAAATGAGAACCGTGGAATATCCCTCCCGATCCGATTTCACAATGCCCGGGAAAACTATCTAGAAAAGCGAAAGACTGATTCAATTGCCGTCTCATATCGAATTGATGAGAAATTTGAAGATCTTTTACGGGGTGAATGACCAATGGGGTATTTGGGTTAAAACCGAAATCAAATTTCATAGGCATACATAATGATAATCTAGGTAATCGTCAAGTGATATCGTAATCTTATATGATGCTTCTCTATGTATAATTTTATACATACTTGATGTATATCAATATGGAGTCATGAGTTTGAATCTGAGTTGTCTTTTATACATGTCTTGGTTCGAGGGTCCAAATGATGTAGGCGACCCGTGATTCCTCATTATCTGCAAGAATAAAAGCAACATCAAGATCTCTTGTCACTATATAACTCATTTTTCGGATCTATTCTCTTGGACTAGATTCAATGGTTCATAAATGAATTCCTCAACGTTGAAAGTTGACCTTTGTGACAATTAGATTGCCAAATGTATCGGGTAGAATGCAGAGACTGCACTTTTTTTTCTTTGAAAAAATGGCACAAATGGTCTTTAGACATCGGCGCAATGTGCAATTTCAACTATTAACTTTGAATATGTTTAATATAATCCTTAAACTTTAGCTCAATATGCAAAATATTGTCCTTAAACTTTCAATATATGTTTAATTTAATTTCTGAACTATACGAAATGTTTAATGTTGCCTTTGAACTTGGATTAATGAAACGAAGTCATTGAAAATTTTCATATAGTCTAGGAATTAAGTTGAACATTTACAAAAAAAAAATTTAGGAATTATATTAAATAAATTAAAAGTTTAGGGATGATATTGCACATTGGGTTAAAATTTAATGATTCTATCGAATAAATAAAAAGTTCATGGACGACGTTACATATTAAGCCAAAGTTTAGGGATCATTTGTTTATTTATCCATTTTCTTCCTTACCATCTCCATCCATTCATGCATCAAGAGATCAGAGGCGTTCTCAATACATGTACTCGATACATGAGATCGTAATCCACTGATGGCAATCATCGCCACGTTCGAAGTATCTGCATTTCGAGAGAAGGTAAATAAAAAAAGGGAATTCATAATATCAAGCGCTAATCAAGATTTAGGTGGACGAAAAATGTAAACAACCCGGAAACTTTCTCAATCGGATCGATCACGAGAAAAGAGAGAATGAGCTGGATGTTGCCAATCGATTAGTGAGTGTGGGGTCAAAAGCAAGAAAGTGTATGACCTAAGGTTTTAGGGGGATGGTAGGGCATGGCATGGTGGGCCGCATTGTTTGACGAATCGGTCAAAAAGGAGGTGTTGGGGGTCTTGGACGTGAATCACATGACTTGCGATGAACGCCTAAGTCTTTTCTCGGGAAGCCATCATGTTGTCTCTCTATAGACTAAACCTAATGGGGAAGGGAAGGATCCAGTTGGGATGCTCAACAAATCTTGTTGGTTCTTTTCTAGCTGGGTATTACGTTGTATTTTCCACCTTTGAACGGCACAGTATGTTCAGACTCTTCAACTCGATTGATTTCTTACAAATGCATACAAACAGCTTTGTTGGCACGTATTGAGTAAGGGTTCACTGATGGGATGGCAAGCAAGGCTACTGAGGTTACTTTGAGGAAAAATCAGGATTCGAATGAAACGTTTGATTACTATAATGAACCCTCGAGAGGTAATACAATTACCTTTTTTTTAATCATCAAAGAGGTTAAGATTTTGTCAATTTTTGGCGCTCTATTATATTTAAGCATTAGATAACACATAATTTTTATATTTAAAGAACCTCAAACTTACTTTACCATTTTCAAATTCGATATGTATACGTTAATTTGATAAGAGAAATTAAATGACATATATAGTAAACAGAAAAGGAAAAAAGAAGAACCCTTCTCTCTTTATATAGACCAGATGATAAATATATAGACTAAGAGGTGGGTCAAGCATTTATTGATGATGTGGACATGATCAATTATCTTATCTGGTGACTTTCATTTTGAAAGAGACACAAGATGCCATATAACATCATCTAGCAAACAAAGTTTTTAAAGCTAATCATTTCGGGATCAGTAGTGTTGCAGCAAAACTCTCTTTAAGCCATGGAGTTGTGCAGCAGTTTTAGCCTCTAGAAAGTGAAATATTCATTTACCTGTCAATTATTTCGGTTTCATACAGACATTTCCATAATTTACCAGGACAGAGAGAAGGAAGAGCACGCACGCTTCATGTCCATGGCAAGCATGGAGGGCCCAGGACAAGAGGAGACAGGTGACAGGGGAGAGAAGACCAAATGGAACTCGTAAAGGCTACCGACCAAAACGTGAAGTTAAGATAGCCGAAAAAGTTGGAGTGTCGACACGAAAAGCAGCCGAGAACATAAAACGTGATCTTTATTAAACTGTGGATAGGACATGATCTTCATGCGGCGCTTTCTCTTGTACGACTTTGATATGTGTTGCTCAGAGAAAATTCGTGTTCCCTATCACGTCCCAATCTCCCTTTCCATCTCCATGTAAACTGGAAACCCTAATCTCTCTCTCTCTCTCTCTCTCTCTCTCTTTCTCTTCAGGAGCGTTGAATTGTAATATCGAATGTTCAAGAAAGCTTATCTTTTCTTTTCACGGGTGGATTGCAGAAAGCGCGGCTACGTCCACGGACGAACGTGGTTACATGGCCGCCGCTTGTCTGCGACGGCTAGTCAAGATGGGAGAAACGCATGTTTCTGGGGTTTTGAAAAATAGTTGAAATTAGTTGCCGCGAGAAATTAAGATAAGGCGTATACCTTTCGTATTGATCTTAGGCACATATAGCTTACTTTTCAAGCCGTATAACTATCGTGCATTGACCATATATATACCCCATTCCCACTCGTATTCTAATTTGATTTTTTTTTTTGATGATGTAAGAAGAACTATCAGTGGGAAGACTTTTCCATGGACGAGGCAATTTTCCTTTCTTCAAAATTATATTCTCACTAATATTTGTGATTTTGCAGATTAAAATTAGGGTTTCCGTGATGTTCACGAAAGAATTTATGACCTGTTGGAGCCAAGCCATGCAAAGAAAGTTCTTGGTAAACCCTTAATCTCAGTATAAATGACCAACATCTATATCCGACTGGGGAGCTATATAGACCTGTTTTGATTAATCTTATAATCAGTTAAACAGTTCTGATTCCCAAGCTAATCAACACGTGCCTTAAATACAAAATCTAGTTGAGGTAAGAGCTAGATAAAATGCAGTTCAATTCAAAAGTTGACAGTGCTTAGGTCATTTTAATTGATTTTCGTGGTTACATATTGGAATGCCACCCTCCGAAGAAATCATTCTATTTTTGCTGTGAATAATTAGCAAAAACGAAGACATTTGTATTGTTTCTTTTGTGGGTCTTGGGTTATATGCAAGGAGTCATCAATTTGTTGTAGACCCATGTTCGAGCTACCGATTTCCGTACTTAAAAAGTATACAGCGAAAGCTGTACTGCAATTAAAAATTAGGGTTAGCGGACCAACTAAGATTATGGTGACATATGCTCTCCCACGAATCAAATCCACCGAAACATTAAACAAACCTTAGAGAAAGTTCCAAGTTTGGAGCGTTAAATGGACCGACAAAACGCAGGCCACACCTTATCATCCAATAAAGAAAGAAAGAAAAAAAGAAAAAAGAAAACCGTAAAGACATCCGCTCAGAAGCAGACCAGACTTTCAGTTAAGTACAATGGGGGACCATTGGAAGATGATGACATTAGGTAAGAACAAGAGGGAAAATATAGAAATGATAGAAAAGAAGAAGAAGACGACGACGACGACGAAGAAGAAGATACTGTTCACACCGATACGAAAATCATGTTGCGAATAAGGGACCGACGTGTGTCTTTCGATCCCTAAGCCTAGGCCTCGTTTTTAGCGCGGCTGATAAAAGAAATGGAGTTTTCAATGACTTCATTACTGCACTTCATGAAGAGAGTCAACGAGCAACGAAACTAAATATCTAAAGCTTTTTAAGAAGCTCATTCCGATCGAGATTCAGCGCCGCTCCCGATGGATCGAGATGGAAAGGACCAGTTGTCTGCGTCCATGTTGATGAGTTAAAAAGGTACAGATGCCTTCATCATTCGATGTCGACCGAACATGCACGTAAACTCGATTCACTGCTATTGCTTTTTCTTTCGTGTTTTCTGGGTTTTGTCCTTCGATGGAAAGTTCAGTCTAGTCTTCACCTACCCGGTGATCTGAGGACCTTTTTCCCCGTGAATTTCAAGCATTGCTCCGCACGCCAAGCAGTGAATCCGACTCCTGTCCAGTCATTATATTAAACCGAGAAAGAAAAAATATATTGGATTATTCAGATATTCTGTACAAGTACCGTTTGTCGTCATAAAACAATTAGATAATGATAGTTCTGTCAACATTAGTATTGCTATACTGCTTGATAACCATTACCATAGAAAAGATTGTAACAAAGTTAGCGATGACATCGTTCCCATGTGTCCTATATAATTTTGAACAAGCATGAACAGAGGCAGTGATACTGTATAACAGAGGCAGTGTTAAGATTAAATGCACGGTAGTTTTTAAATTACCGAATTACTATTTCCAGCATACTGTATAATAAAACAATCATGCTGTCTATAGCGACTTACCATAAGTACATGAAGTCATTGGATCTGGAGATGGTCAACCAAGACTCCAAGAGAAGACTTCTCGAAGCTTGTTGAACATTTTCTGGGAAGAGAACTTAGGTAAGATGCATATTAGGATTTTGAAAGCACAAAATTTGCTTTCACACACCGAAGTCCAATTTTCCAATGAACCATGCGAGGATTATTTTTGCACAAAAACATTTGTTGATATATAGACTTCATGGCTGCAAAAGAAAAACATATTGAATTTATTCAAAGTTTGAAGGTACTCGGCTGGAAAATGAGAGAGAACGCCTAGTCATTGATTAAATTGGGTTCAATCTAACATCGACAATTTCTAATGTGACATGAGAATATAGTTCAAAGGTTAAACGGATTTTTAGAGAGGGATGCAAGCTCGAATCTACCTAATTGGTTTGAAATTGACCAGCATTCAATTTTCATTGAATTTCTCCAATATAGTCCATTCTTCGACATTTTCACACTCACCTGTTAATCTCTCCGGCCCCTCATAGCAACTTCAATGATAAATTTCATCCGCATAATGTTGTACTACTCATGATCAATCTGACTCGAGTGAAATTGTTGAAAAAAGAAATGAAGACCCAGAAGTTTAGTCCCATTATAATCAAAACCATTACGTTTTCAAACACCAACATTGACTGACCCAGGAGCCGGCTGTGGACTCTTGTTAGGGTCCTTCATTCTTAAGCACGAAACATGCATCATTCAACCGGATTTATGTCGAACGAGACTTTCAAAAAGGTTATAAAATGAAGCTAGGGGAGCACCAACGTTTGGAGAAAGACGAGGGTGGTTGAATATGACGAAGGCGAGCGACTGCAAGAAGACAAGGCTTAGTATTCGGTCATCGCTCAGGTATTATATAATCCAAAACATCAACCTCTCTCGACTTCCATGTCAAGCCAAGGCGATGTTTCTCGGGAATTTTCTCGCCCTCGTCCGTCTAAACTACGTTATCCTGCCAAACCCCCGCAAGGGGACTTCCCCGGCGTTTGCATCTGATTTGTACTGTCAATTGCTCGAAAGCACGCTCTTGTTGAATCAGATATTTGTAAGGGGTAGGTGAAATCAAAAAAGGACGGAAACGGGAATCCTCAAGAGTTCACACCGAGAAGTTCATGGACAGAGAAGAAAGATGCCTTTCACAATGGAGACAGTGAAGCCCTTCCCTTTCAAATTCTTCGAGGGAAAGACTCCTTTTCTTTTGACTGTTTGTTTAGGCGTTGTAACAGCATTTTGGTGCGAAAATGACTTTAGAACCGGTTGACTCCTGGAGGACGAATCGGGATGATGGATTATGATCAGGGTTAGTTCAGACTTCGGCCTTGATGGAGGGAAATTGTCTAGTTAGTTCTCGAACCCTAGCTATGAAATTGAGATAGTAGGTGAACCGGAGTTTTCGCGATGACATTCCAATATGGCAAAAGAACACGGACAATGGATTTCAACCATCAGACCGAAAGTGCAGGGTTAAGCTTCATATCTCAAACCATCTATGCAATATTGATCGGATGAAATAGGTACAAAAACAGCCGATGCAGACTCGTATACACAGCCTCCAGTCGATTAAAAGATACGAACACTGCTTATTTAGACAGCCTCGAGTACTTGCTATTGACACCATGATGCGTCTAAAGCAGCATCGTGGTTACATGAGCATGCTGCACGCACGCGTGCGCATGAAAGATAAGTCATCTACGGATGCAGGTAGCGAGACTACCCCAGCTCGGCGCGAGACTACCCCAGCTTGGCTGCAGCTTCATCTTCATCCTCCATTCCCATATTCTTCCTCCGCATAACACAGGTCATTTTGCTAGGACTGAATTCTTTGAACAATGAACGAACTCTTCAGAGTTGAAAGTTGCCCCCCTGATAATTAAATTGCCAAATCCACCGGGCAGAGTATAAACTGCCTTTTTCTTCTTGCTTTTCCTAGAAGTACCGTCTCCATCAATTTATGTATCAAGAGCCCGGAGATGTTCTCAAGACATTACATTGGTGTCCACTCACGGCAATCATTGCCACATTCAAAATCTCGAGAGAAAATAAAAGAAAAGTTTCATGACATTAAGCACTCATCGATTAATTTAGATGGATGGAAACGCCACGAGAACACCTGAAAGATATAACATTGAATCAATCACTAGAAAAGAGAAAAGAGGGCTGGATGGTTATAATTAATCAGAGCGTGGCGTCAAATCTAGAAAGCGAGAGCGAGCAAGGCTAGCTAAGGGAGTTATGGTATGGTGGGCCGCATTGTTTGACGAGTCAGTCAAAATAGGGGTGTTGGGTTTTGGACGTGAATCACATGGTTTGTGATGAACGCTTCGGCTGTGCATAAGTCTTTTACTTGAGGAGGCATCATATTGTCTCTCTAAAGTCTAAACCCAACGGGGTAGGATATAGTTGGTATGGTCATAGTTCAAACTTCAACAAATTATCAAGTTTAATTTTTCTTCTTAGTGTTACATAGCACTTTTCCCCTTTTGAACTATACAGGATATTCAAACTTTTCGATTCAATTGATTCTTAAACATGTATACAAACAGCTCAGTAGAGGTGTGCTTAGTAAAGCTTGACTTCGGCCCTTGAAGTTACTTTGAAGGGAAAAATCATGGTTTGACTATGGATTCTACCGAGTCCAAATTGAATATTTGATTACTCTATTGAACCCTTGAGATATAATACGTAGCCTTTTTTTTTTTAAATCAGTGAAGAGCTTTTTCATTTCGTCAATTATCAATGCTCTCTTATATATTGAGCATTAGATAATGCATTATTAAAGAATCTCACATTTACTTAGTTTACCATCTTCGAAATCAATATTCATAATCTAAAAAAGGTTGAATATTGAAGCTACTTATTTAGTCAATTAAAGAAGCTAAATGTCATATACAATGAAAAACAAGACCTTCAGTGATTGAGTCTACACGCTCTTTATATTGAAAATAATGATAAATATATTGACTAAGAGGCATGTCAAGCATTTTATTTATGATGTGAACATGATCAATCATCTAATCTTGTGACTCACGATTCAAAAGAGACATAAGATGACATATAATATCATCTAGAAACGAAGTTTATAGCTCATCATTTCAGAATTAGGAGTGTTACAGCAGGCTTTCTTAAGCCATGGAGTTGTGTAGCAACTTTAGCCCTGTAGAAGTGAAATTTTCATTTACCTGTTGTTTTATATAACTTCGTGTGTGACCAACATAGCGGTAGGGGTTCTGTATGTCCATGATTTCATCCGGACATTTTAAAAATTTCCATAGGGCAAAAAGGGAAGACCCTGTGCACTCCATGGCAAGCACGGAGGGCTCAGGACAAGAGAAAAAAGAGGCATGAAAGGAGACCAAATTGAACTTGTAAAGGCTCCAACTTAAGTGTGGGGGTGTGAACACGAAAAGCAACCAAGGGATCGGGATCTCATTAAATTTTAGATAGGACATGATCTTTCTCGTGTACTTTTCTAGTTCAACTTGACATGTTGCTTAGGGAAAATTCATGCTCTCCGTCCTGTCCCCACCTTTCTTCCAAAGTCTTTAGGTAACCTCTAAACCCTAATCCTTAACCCTAATCTCTCTCTTTCTTAATGAATGTTGGGATGTCATGAGCTCATAATGAAATGAAGTTAAAATCGACTCCACTAACCTATCTTCCTTTAGAGGTATTTTCACCTATGAAGGCCATTAATGGCTGTCCCTCCAATTAAGACAGCTAGTCTGATTGCATTCTTTATTTTAAAGTATCGATATTTATATACGTTGTATTCTTTATTTAAAATTATAGATTTTTCTTCTTTAACAAGATGAGAATTCCTCGTGTTTTATGTTTGAAAGTTCAGACGAACAGTTTAAAGATTTACTTAGGTCCGTCTCTTTGTGTTAACGATTGTTTGAATTTCATAGTGAATGTTCAAGAAGCTATTATTTCTTTTCAACGAGTGTATTGCAAAAAGCGGGGCAATGTACAAGAAAGAACGCGGTTACATGGGGGCCGCACATTCTCCGATTTTATTTTATTTTCCTCTTTTGTTGAACCGAACACGATGCAAAATAGAAGATGACTGCGACGGCAAGTCAAGATGAGAGAAGTGCAGGCTACTGGGGTTTTGGAAAGCAGTTGGAATTTATTGCTACGGGTAATTAAGAGAAGGAGCATACATTTCGTATAAACCTTGTGCATTGACCCTATATAACCATTCCCACCCGTATACTCATTGATGTCTGCTGCTTGTTATTTTCCCGTTTTCAAGGTCAACTAATTAGTCGCGAACTTTTCATAATTATTAACTTCTTTCCAGTATACCAAATATATATGGAATTTTGAAGAAGCGATTAGTTTAAATTTTTTTTTTAAGTCTCACCAACATTTGGGATTTTGCAAATTGAATATGGGATTTTCTTGACGTTGACGAAAGAATTTATGATCTATTGGGGCCAAGTCATGCAAGGAAAGTTCTTGGTAAATCCTTAATCTCAGTCTAAATGACCATGCATACCCGATTAAGGAAGATATATAGACTTGGTTTTTTGGGTATGAATATCCAGACTTGTTTTGATTACTCTTATAATTAGTTTACAATAAACAGTCGTGAGACCCTAACTAATCAACACCCGTGCTTTAAAAATAAAGCTGAGTTGAGCTAAGAGCTAGATAAATGCGTTAAATACTATGCTAAGATCATCTCGATTATTTTACGTGATTGCATAATGGAATGCCCTCCGAGGAATGCTTTTCTAGTTTTTATTCGTGATCATCTAACAAAAAGAAAAAAAAAAGCATTTGTCATTGTTTCTTTCGAGAGTCTTTGGTTATATTCATAGAGTCGTGTATTCATTGGAGACACATGTATCAATTACTGCTTGTCATACTTAAAAGTACACAACAAAAGCTGTACTGTTAAAAAATGTTGGGGTTAGAGAACAGCTGAGATAATGGGGACATATGCTCCCCCACGAATCAAATCCCCCAATAACTAGACGAGCCTTCAGAATTACCAAAGTGTTGAGTATTAAATAAATGGACCGACATAAATTAAAGCAGAACGATGTTGTCCAAGAATTTTAAAAAGAAGAAGAAGAAGGAAGAAGCCCGAAAATAGACTGGGGGACCGTGGAGGGTGAAGACATAAGGGCAGAATAAGAAGAAAATTATAGGAATAATAGAAAAGAAGAAGAAGAAGAAGAAGATATTGTTTACCCAGATTGGATTTTCATGTTGCCAATGAGGGACCGACGTGTGTGACTTGATGCTTAAGGTGAGGCCTCGTTTTCAGCGCATCTGACTAAAGAAATGAACATTTCAATAGCGGCGTTATTGCTCTTCATGAAGGCAGTCAACAAAGGAAACTGATAAATGCGCTTTTATGGAGCTGATGTCGCTCGAGATTCGGAGCCACTTCCAATGGACCGAAATAGAAAAGATTTGAATTCTTGTTTAGAAGTTGCCGACACTTCTCTGTCAAATTCACCGTGAGTGTTAGGCATAACATCACAAAGCTTAGATACATTATCTCAATAAACGATGTGAGATACTTTAATATCACTTTCCTAACACTCACAAAACTTAGATACATTATTTCAATAAGCGATGTGAGATACTTTAACATCATTTTTCACGTGCAAGTCGAATTCAGAATGACATATAAAATTTAATGAATGGAAGGTTACATATATGATATACATTAATGCGAAATTTGCTCCCTATAATTATTATTTTTTGAGCTCTCTAATTATGTGTCCATGTTGATGAGATAAAAAGGTAAGTCGCCTCATCATTCATTGTCGACCGAACATGCATGTGGACTTGAACCTCTAATAATTCTTTTTCCTCCTTATTTTCTGGGTTGTCTTTCAATGGAAAGTTTAGTTTAGTCTATACCTACCATGTACTTGAGTGCCCTTTTCCCATGAATTTCACGCATTGCTCCTCACACCAAGAGGTGAATCTGACTCTTGTCGACTACGCCCGATATCGTGAAATTCAATTGTATATATAGCGAAAACTAAGACTCCGAGACGAGACTTCTCAAAGCTTGTTGAACATTTTCTGAGAAGTTAGTGTGTGACTTATTTAATACAAACATTTTACCTATAGTCCCAGCAAAGAAATTTGACTTTCCCCATGAATAACCTCGTTGTCCATCAGTCAAAAAAATTTAACGGGGCAAATTATTGTTGGGAAAACTAAAGAATTTATTGAAAGCTCTCTCCAAATTTTAAATGGTCGAAGAGTTAATAGCAAAAACTAAAGAGCTCACAATTTTTGACATGACATAGGGTCTAATGATAAATCCCATTCGTTTCCATTAGAAAAAGATCTCACTTAAAGTTTGAATGTCACAATTCTTGACATGATAAAGGGTCTAATGATAAATCCCATTCATTTCCATTAGTAAGAGATACCACCCGAACATAACGTTGTATGACTCTTGATCAATCCATCTTGAATTTCATTCGTTGAAAAAGAGATGGAAACTAGAAGTCTAAGATCGGGGAAGACAACAGGGAAATCCCCCATGACTCCAATATATTTGACAAGTCGCACTCAGGAGCCTGCCGTAGACTCTTGGTAATACAACCAAGCTCTCTCTCTCTCTCAAGGATGAAAAATGTATCGTTCAACTAGGTTAACGTTGAATGACCGAGACTTTAAAAGAAATGGTTAGAAAACGACGTGCACACCAAAACGTGGAGAAAGATGAGAGTGGTTGAACATGACAAAGGCTACTGAGAGAAGACGGGGTTAGCTTTCGGTCATCGTTCAGGTATTATACTAATCCAAAGCATAACCCTCTCAAGACTTCCATCATGTGAGGACTTTCGTATCGACAAGGCCAAGTGATGTTGCTCGGGAACTTCTCGTTCCATCCGTCTGAACTACGTTGTTGTACCAAACCCCAGAACGTTCCATTCATTTGACGGGTAGCATCCATGCAGCTGGGTCAATTTCCTAGGACTTCCTCTGCTACTTGTATCGAATTTCTACTTCCAATCGTTTGAATTGACGCTCTCGTCGAACCAAAGATCTGTCAAAAACAGATTAACCAGCAAGGACGGAAACTGGTGCGCTCGAGAGTCCACGCCGAGAAGTCCATAAACAGAGAAGAAGATGCCTTTGATCAAGAAGCCCTTCCCTTTCAAATTCTTCTAGAGAAAGACTGTTTTCTTTTGACCAATGCGTACTAGATGGTTCATCCTTTCGTTTAAGACAAATGTATGTAATAAATTATGATGAAAGGTTATTTGATACTTTGGTTAAAAAGGGGAAGAAGTCTAATTAACTCTTGAACCTCAGGTATGAAGTTGGAATTATAGATTATGAAGTGATTGGATCACAACCGGAGTTTTCATGATCATAAATTCCAATGTACAGCCGTACTCACAGCCTTCAGTGGATTAGAAGACACAAACCCACTTATTTAGACAACCTCGTGTACTCACTATTAACACCATGTCGCATCTAAAGCAGCATCTTGGTAATATGAACATGCCACATGCACACATACACACCAAAGATAGGTCATCTACTGATGCAGGTAGCGGGACATCCACGACTTGAAGCGAGACCACGCAAGCTCGGCTGCAGCTTCATTATCATCCTCCAATCCCATACTCTTCCTCCGCTTAATGCCATCAGGAGACGTGTTCATAAAAGCATGCCCGTTGCCCGGATAAATGTGTACCTCGTGAGGGACTCCAGAAGCTTTCAGCTTCTCCTCTAAAGCCTTGGCAGCCTGGAAAGGAGTAAGCAAAATGTGTTATCTACCCCTCTCATGTGAATGACTGGCAAATCTATCTGTGGTAAGAGAATGGTATACTACAAGAGGAACAGTCATCTTATCAGAACAATTCAAAAAGCAAACACTAACTGCTCATGCTATTTAAAATAAATGTTCTGTTATACATTATGGATTAAAACCTTCATGACAAGCAGCTGACGAGACTATCTCCAGAGCAAAAATGGTGCTTGGATGTTGAACTTTAATATCAATCTGCTCACTTATGCTTTACTAGAGAGAGGGTTTCAATACTCTTAAGCCAAAAGCAGTCCCAAATGAGCAGGAAAAGCTTTCCAATGCTTTACTCATTTCGCGACGAAAGATTATTGTCATCACACAAAATAGAAGACCTTGCCCATACTTTTCTTCACTATATTTCTTTTCTGTTGGCCAGTCACTCAATCACCATTGGGTTAAAGAAAGAAGAAAGGGACGCATGCTTCAAAAGCATATCCAGGAAGAAGGCAAACTGCAAGAAGCTGTTAGCAATAGCAAGGCCAGGGCATAAGGTCACGATGCCAAATGACTCACGTACAGGGGTCTGAAAAAAATAACCAAGCATATCCCAAAAGCAGCAAAGTAGAAGTTGAATGTGCTCCAGGAATTTCTTTAAGCAAAAATACACAAGATTCCTCAAGTATCATGTTTATACATGAGGGTCTTCATCTAATATAAATGCGAAACTAAAATAGTGATGAATTATATGGAGCATTGTTCAACTAGCCATTAAGCAAAGTATGATTTAGCACCAAGAGCATTGGTCACAGCAGGCAGATGTTACAAATGCAAGATACATACCGTCACATCTGAAAAGCCAACAAAATTATCAAGCTCCCCAAAATGAGCCTGCACAGGAGCCTTAGCCTTGGTGGGATCAGCAAGCTCGGGAGAAGGCACACCATAGAAGGCAACCACACAATCAACCTCAGGGACCAGAACAGAACTGGCAATGGAAAGAGCACCTCCCATGCAGAACCAGTCACACCAACCTATCACAAAGAGAATCATTTATTCTTCAATTAAAAAGTCAATTGGAAAATGATTATTCTCAAGGAGAAAAGGCTGGAGTTTTTTCAATCAATACTATGATGAAAATATATGCTACTTGCAAAATTCATAAGAACAGACGTATGCCTAATGGATCATCATAATGAGTTGTGATTGTAATGACATAAATTGCTCTTATAGTTCCTTCCTCAAATCTTGCTGACACAAAGCTTTTGATTAGACTTATGTTCAGGTAACTTGATATGAGAAATCACAGATTCAAATGCATGCCACTTTTGAACTAAACAGCTATGCAAAACTGAGTTCGTTAGGAACATAGCAAGTCATAAGCAGAAGATTGATCAGAAGCTCACAAAAGGAAGGGATTTGATCACTCACTAAACAAAGGCAAAGCCAGAACGTATTCACCACCACTTCGCATCACACAAAGTGGTAAATATATTCAAATGATAAAGTGGAAATGCAATCAAAATGTTTTACAGTGAACAAGGTTGGACCAAAGGTTGAACCAAGTCAAGTCAAACCTTGCCTTCACCAGAGATTTTTACCAAGCTAAGTGTGGCTGAATCATGTATCAATATGGTGAGTAATTCAATGCATACTTTTGATACTTTATGACGACAACAGCAACAGAAACTGCGGTTACTGACGATCTCAACAATGTAAATGATTACCATAGCTGCAAAATATTGTGCATGAGATGTGCCCATTTACAACCTGTATTAACATTTACAAAATGATGTAGGTTGATTGAACATGAGAAAATTATGCTCAGATGGTGTCAAAATCTCAAAGATGGTACAATAGGCATGCAACTGCTTAGATATAATCTCGAGGATCTTTCTGTTAAGGTCACATGCGTGAACTTCCTTATGTATTTTTAAAATCCACAGAACTAACATAAAAAAGGAGTATAGACAATTAGGCAACTAGTCGAATGTCAGCCAGAGCTTGTACCGATGGACATCTAAGAGGACCCATGATAATTGCAACAAGTGAAAATGGCACATCAATAAACAGCAAAACCAATAATACAACTCAGAGAAAGTCCACACCTTCTTAGATCCATTAGCCTTAAGCCAGTTAGCTGAGGCACGGATATCCTTCACAGCACCCGCCCAGTCAAGACCATCCATTAGATGCTGTGCTTCTGCAACATCTAGACCAACCTTTCCTCGATAAAGACTGCAACAACAGCAGTATACCCAGAGTTAAACTTAATCAAATCTACAAAATTTTGATCTGCTCTTATTTTACACCAACAACAATAGTTCCACAGGCAGAAAGATAATTACTCTGGGATGAGAGCTTTAAACCCAGGATCCATTTGGGAAATTTTCAGAGCATGGTTCTTGATCTCAAAATCCACACCCCACCACTCCTGCAACACCACGATCCCGGGGGCATTGTCTTTTCCAACCACATATGCATCAAAGGCCTAATGATCAAAACAAACAAATCAGTCAGAAAGGAGGTGACTTGTTTCTAGTGTATAAAAAGGTTTCATGGTCAATGATGCAATTTGGTCACAAGTAAAGATGTCAAGTTTCAAAGCCCATAATGCAAGTTAGCTCATGTGTGCATCTCAGATTGTCGAGTCGCTTTGGGAACATACAACTACCCAATGAAGATGCCTCATTGCACCTTTTTGTTTTGCACTTGCAGCTGGAGAGGGGCAGGGAAAGATACAGAGCTCAAAACCACAAATTCACCGCAAATTATATCTAAGAAATGAAAGGGATAAAAGGGCTTCCGGCGAACATATTAGCCCCTGCGGCAACATAAGACTTGCAATACACTTTCCTCTGAAAAATCACATTAATTATCACCGACGCTAACTACAACAAATCCGGTATTGGCCAGCCACTGACTGGACAGAAAGATCAGTCAAATGATGAATTTGCCATTCTGGAAACCTCCGAATAGAGCATTCTTCTAAATTTGATCGTTCCCATTCTCAGCCAAACAAAAGTTGCACGAGCACTAGCCCACACTCAACTCACACATAACCTCAAAAACCCAGAACCCCGATACGAGAACCCTTGTCGTTGCATCGCTGTACCACGCCAAAACAAAACCCCAATCCCATTTTACGGCCACAACAACACCCCCAGGCCAAATTCAAAGTAAGACGAAGAAGATAACAGGAAGGGAAAATGCAAATTAGGCATCGGACGGCAAAACAAAATGGGCTATAAAACCCAGAAAAGCGCCATCATCGAGACGGGACTCACGGTGTCTTCTCTTTGAATGCGGACTTTGGTGAACGGAGCCGAGGCGGCGGCGGCGGCGGAGTCGGCCATCGAGCGGATCGCGAGGCGAGGAGCGGAGCGCGGGAAGAAGGAGGAGGTGGTGGTGGTGGACTTCACGATGGTTCTCGAGAAGATTCTGGAAGATGACAACGACAGTGCAGCTGCCAGCATACTTCCTCCGAGTGAGCGACCGTTCAACCGCGGCGAACGAGGTGTCTACCTCGTCGATCCAGCTACCGGTGGGCCTTTATTTGCGAATTCATGGGCCGACTTGAGCCCATAATCAGGAGCTTTGTTATGTTCTGGGCCCAAATAAAAAGTTTAAACGGGCTTTGCGAAAATTGTTTTGATGAGGTAACGAAGAAAAAAGAGGCAGGCCATTCAGAGCGAGGTCCAGATCTTCTAGAACCATCCGAGTAGGGATTTCCGGGTTTTCAGGGCCGAAATGTAGCTGGCTTAGATCGAGAAAAAGGCACTATGGCATTAGATTTTCCAAGGTTTAGCCAAGGCTCAACTCGGGACCCTATCACTTGTTGGATCAGGTTTCGTATCGCGACCGTGCATAATTTTCGTTTATTAACAGTGCCCAATAATGAAAGGGCTTCTTTTTATTTTTATTTTTAGACTAAGACATATCAAAGGATCGAGAAACTCAACGTTACTATTCCACTGCTATCGAACAACTTAGGATTGGGACTTCATTTCGCACTTTTATTGATTTTACATTTCATACGCCCATTTTGATTTCGACATATTTGATAATCAATACTTCTTTTCTTGAAATATGAACAAAGAGAAGTTTTACTCAAAAAAAAAACACTTTATGAAGCCAAGTAAAATTACTTATCTCTTGCTCTATTAATGAACTTTGAGTGTATTAGAAAGTGATAATTAGTTTTCGATTTTTTTTGTCAGTTTTATTTTATTCCTACTTTAACTCTTGTTCTTGCACTTTTGTCATACCCTTTTTGTAAGGTGTGAGAGTCAAGATGGCCACTGAGGTAATTAGTATTTGACTTAAAAGATTGTAATTAATCCAGAAAAAAATTCCCTTAATTTGCTAAATAAGAGTGCAGTCACTCAATTCATCTAATAGATTTTTGAATGAGTGAACCTCAAATAATTTCAATTGGCTAATTTTGACTGGAATTATTAATATGGATGCCAACCATCCTATATAACACAACCGGTTGATGTAGACAACTTTAAATGGTATTTTAATATTTTTTTTGAAATATTTTTAATTAATTTTTTTCCTTCTCTTTTCTCTTCACTTCTTTTTGTTTTTTCCATTTTCCTCCATTGGCCACCACTAGCCTCATCGATGGTTGGTGACCTTTGCCACTTGGGCTAGCGAGGGTGGCCACTTGGGCTAGCGAGGGTGGCCTCGCTAGGCTAGTGAGGGCAACCCTACACGATTTGGCAAGTGTAGCCCGCCATTAGTAAGGCTAGTGGTAAGGGTGAGCATAGTTCGGATGAGTAGTTTCCACCTTAGAATTGGGAATTGCCCATTAACGATCGATTTTGAAAAATTGAAATCGAGAGTCGCTTGTTGGTTCCATGGATCCACAACGGAATCGGACCACCGGTCCGGTTCGGCCAAGTGGGTCCATGGAACCGGTCCCACCAAGCTCCACATGTTAATATTGGAATATGCAACAAATAATTATATGACGGAATCACCTCATCAATGACACTCCTGATTAGAGTCAATGAACCAACAATATTAGTATGCTAAGAAGTGTGTAAACAAGCGAGCACATTAACTGTACTTGTTATGAATGCGCAAAAGTGGATAGTTATCCAACATAAAAATTAGTGAGTAGCCTAGGGATTTAGGATTTTTTTATTTTTCGATAAATAAAAATGAAAAATATATTAATTATATTATCAGTCCCATCCAAATGGGTGGGTGGGCATAGTTTCAAACTTGGAACCGGGAATCGGACCAGTACCCAATGGTTCCAATAAATTGGAACTAGGAATTGAACCGGTTCCCTTAGGAACCATTGGTTCTTGGGCTAGCTAAGGAAAAGAGGAGAACAAAAAAGAAGAGAAAAGAGAAGAAAAGGAAAATAAAAAAAATTTGGAAAAATATTATTGTGAATTATCCTCGTTATTGCCGGTTGTGCCACATAAGATGCTTGTGTTCACATTAGTGATGTTTGGCTAAAATTGGTCAGATGTATTCAATTAGTAATACATCAAAATGCTTAAGACTTAATTGAAAAAATTAAAAGTTTTAAGACTGAATTGGCAAAAGTGTAATAAGTTTTGTGATTTTTGGGACAATTTTCCCTATGGTAGTAAATTAAGGATAGTCACATGAGTATTTCTTTAGAAAAAAAGTGTATCTAACTAGGAGGGAAAAGTACTTAAAAAGTCATAGACCTATTGCATTGGGACTAATTCAGTCATAAACCTTTCAATTGGATTAATTTAATCATAAATATTTTCACATTAGTACCAATTTAATCAATTCGGCCAATTTATATTGGAAATTGTTGAGGTGTACATTGGTCATTCCATGTGGCACGGTTGATACTAACGTTGATATTTTTAAAATAATTTATCGACTTTTTTACTCTTTTTTAAAAATATTTTTCCTTTTTCTTTTTGGACTATGGTCGGTACCAACCATGGCCAGTGACTAGCCATAGGTGAGGATTGGCGAGGGCATTGCGACCATTGCGGGCCATAGGCAAGGGTTGCCTCTTGTTGGATTTGGTGAGGGCATGACCCTCGCGACTTGGGCGAGGGCCACTCTCACAGTTTATAGCTAGGGTGGCCTTAGCGACTCAAGTTGCTAGGGCTACTCTTGCCCAGGTTGGGAGGGTTATGCCCTTACCAGTAGGGGTAATCAGGTTCAAGATGGGTATGGTCCAGATTTGGACTTTATACTCTACCATATTATAACCGGTTCCCCTTTTTTGGATCATGTGCCCTACTCTGTTTGCATTGGACCCTCTTTTGGATTCGATCATGTTTTTCCGGTCTGGGAATAGGGTCAGTCTTGTTTCCATTGGAACTTGCTTTGTAACCACCTGATATCCTATGCAACTTTGAATTTTAGATTAATCCACAAGAAAACGACAATGTAATTCTCCTAATTTGTGTTGAAACATAAAGCAGATGTAATCAATAAGTACATAAAGTTTTTGACTAAATGAAAAACTAAGGATCCACGTGGCATATGACAAAGCAAAAATCCTAACATTCCATAAACCGGTTTGGTTCTGGGATGGGTCTTCACTTGGAACTAGTTCCAAATTAGTTCCAACCAATTCTTAAAAATAGGAATCGGTCTCGGTCAAATTCAACTAGGAACCGGTTTTCGGACTTATTTTTCGGGTGGTTTGATTCGATTTTCGGATAAACTCACTCTGGTTGCACACTCCTACTCACCAGATTTATTTTTCAGGTGGTTCGATTCGGTTTTCATATGTTGATAGTGGTCTCTTCTCATTTGAACCGGACTAGTAGATAGTAATCATCTAACCTTCCTTCTCTCTCACAAAGTGGCGGCTCTTTGTCTTTTGCTTTTCCAAGCTGGTGGCAAAGAACGGCGGTTCAACTGCCAAATCATCGGATGCATTTCGAACGTGGTTTACAATAAAGTTACAAAAATCGGATTATGTTATGGAAATAAGAGTAAACTGTGCATTTTATAGTGGAAGATCAGGGTCATCTTCTGATCTTGGTGGTGTTATTGAGGTGATTAAGTCAATAAGACGGCAATCATAAGCACGATTAGCAAGAATCTTTGATTATTATGCAAATGATTCCTCGAGTAATCGCTAACTCTCTCACTCATTTTCTTTCTTCATCGTTTGTTTTAAGGTTTCTTTCTTTTCGGGTAGGAATTTTTTTGTTGCCAAGATACCGGGAGTACCATATTGAAAGATTTATGCCTAAGCAAGTAATAGATTTCATATAAATTGCGTCACAAGTGCTGTTTATAATGACACATGTCCATGATTTCGAAGGTTAGGGTCATTTTCAGATTTAGGTGGCGTTTTAAGGTTAATTAAGTCATTAGAAAGGCAATATAGGCATGATTAGGAAGAAGGAGACTAGTGACCGGAGTTTGAAACGTGCATGATTGATTATAAATGTTCGATCATTACGTAATAGATTGCTCAAATAATAGCAGTCCCTCTCTCCCACTTTTCTTTTTCCTCGTTTGTTTAAATTTTTTGCTTTTGGGGTAGGAATTTTATTATTGGCAAGACACGGGAAGTACCGTATCAAATTGTAGATCGCAGCAATTCTAGAATGCGTAAAACTTTCTTTTTATCCTTAATTATTTAGAATATACCACGAAATGGACGTATAAGAAATGCGGGCGCATGAGTTAAAAGATTTTGGCTTTATATCGTTCTGATATTTTGTTCTGCACATGCCAAACAAAGCCATTGCGAACCCCTAATCTCTCTCTCTCTCTCTCTCTCTCTCTCTCTCTCTATCTAAAAAAACTCTCCCTCAAAAAAACTTCCCGAGCAGGCCCTGCTTTGCTATGCTTTTCTTTTCTAGGCATTGATTTCCTTTTTATGTTTTTTTTTTTTGTTTCCTGATCTAATGTTAGAGTCTTTTCTCATCTTGTTTGGCATCTTCTTTTACTCGTTGTTGCTGCTTTTTTTTTGCTCGTTATGGAGAATAAATCTGTTTATGGCTGAAAATTTTGGGAGAATGGTGTTACGGTCCAGCTAGTAGGATGCCTAGTATCTAGTTATATGACTTCTCCGAGATTCATCTAAAGCCATCCTCTCCTGATTTAGGTATATCTAATACTTTGACCTTTTCTCTCTTAACCTAAATCTAGATCTGGAATTTCTTGGAAGTGTTCGATTTATAGTGGTTCAACGTATTGTTGGTGTTGTCATCTCTATAGGACGATGATATTAAGAACATCGAACCTAGACGTGCATTGCAAGCCGTAGTTTTCAAATGGGATAATTTCAGCGTGTGCCCATCACTAATGATTCCAATAGATCAACCATTGATTGTTTTTTAATACTATGATGGATCTTGTATTTGGGATGAAATTGTGCTTATAACTGCAAGCTATACTCTTTTTGATTTAGTTTTGTTTTGCAGTTTTTTTGGGATTTGCTTTGCTTGGAAGCTTTCTATATTTCTCTCATGTCTTATTATAACAAATGAATGAAATTTTCTTTCAAAAAAATAAAAATAAAGGTCTAGCCATAAAAATCTTCTAGCTTGACGAATGAGGAAATGGAGTTGTGGTGAGTTAATAGCCTTACGAAATACACAAAAGGGAATTATGAAAAAAAAAATCATAAATCTATTAGACTTGTGTCAATTCAAGCCAAAAATCGTTGACATAAAGCTATTTGTCCTACGTGATACAGCTAGCACTTGTGTAGACATTTTTAATAATATCTTAATAATATTTTATATTTACTATATATATTTTTAATTAAGTCCATAATCAGGAGCTTTACTATGTATTAGACCAAAACAATATTAAATGGGCTTTGCCAAAATATTTTGAAGAATTACAAAGAAAAAATAGACATGACATGGAGCGAGCTTATAGAGCTTAGCATGTGAGGTCCAAAACTTCTAGAGCCATCCAAATAGTGGCTCCCAGGTTTCTCGGCTAGAAAGTAGCCTGATTCGAAGCATTGACGGGGCTCCGATTTATAAAAGGCATTATACCATTAAGAATTCCGAGGTTTAATCAAGGCTTAGCTCAAGATTCCACTATTCATCGTATTTAGTTTAGTATTAAGATTGTGCATGATTTTTGTTTATTTAACAATGAGCAATAAAGAAAGGGCTTCTTCTTTTTCTTTTCTTTTTGGGAATAAGACACAACAAAGGGGTCGAGAAAGTCTATGTCACTATTCCACTATTTTTGAACAACTTAAAGCCGAGCCTTCCTTTCGGATACATTGACTTTACATTTCATACCGCTCCTAAAGAAGCACTTCTTGAAGCCCAGTCGAATTACTCATCCCTTGGTTTGTTGGCGAACTATTAAGCCCTTTTGATAATTATAATTAATTTTGACTTGAAAGATGTGATAAAGGGGGCAAATAATCCCTTAATTTGCTTAAGGACAGAGTCACTTTTTTCATCTAACAGGATAGGGTATCTAAATCTTGCTCATTAACTCCCATGCAAGAAATGTTCGTACGTTGGTGGTCCCTTTCTCCACATTTGGACCGGACTGGTAGATAGTAGTCATCTAACCTTCCTTCTCTCTTGCAAAGTGGCCGCTCTTCGTCTTATGCTTTTCCAACTCAATGGCGAAGAATGATAGTTCAGCTTCGAAATCATGGCATGCGTCACGAGCGTGGTTTATAGTAAGTTAAGATGGGATGATTGTGCAGAGACATTTGTTAAAAAAATGCATTTTCTTGCGGAAGATTAGGGTCATCTTCCGATCTTGGTGGCGTTATTACGGTGATAAAGTCAACAAGACGGGGATCCTAATCAATTACTCAAGCAATTGCACGATCCCCCACTCTCTCTCTGTCCCTCTCTCTCACTTTTCTTCTTCCTCCTTTGTTTAAGGTTTCTTTCTTTTGGCGTAGGAATTTTCTGTTGCCAAGACCCCGGGAGTGCCATATCGAAAGTTTATGTCTAAGCATGTTAAGGATTCCATATATATTTTTTACACCGGGCATGTAAAATTTTTACGAGATCTCAAAACGGGGATATTAATTTGTTTGTAGCGACTTTTACATCGTCAAGAACATAAACTCGGTGGACAGAAATATTAAGTAAAACGGGATTTCGATGAGGTCCAAAGAAGGTCTGGGAGATTGTGCTTGTCCTACTCCTTTTGGTCTTGCCCCGCATTATCAATTCTTCGCCCAATGCTGCCAAAGACATCATACGTTAGAAACTCAATTTATCATGATAGATAACATAAATATACAATGATGTTTTGTTAACAGAGAAATATGATGATTTGGACGTAACATCACCAAATTATATATACTTGGGCATACGTAATTGTGTTAGCTCCCCGGCCCTTTGGGTCCCTATCAAGCCTCCCTTCCTCGTGCGATTTCAGCATTCACAAACTCTTCCCAAATAACTTTTTTTTTTCTATATTAAGGTCGTTGTTGATAAAGAATTTTTGTTTTTGTTTTTTGCGTTACGATTTTTCATTAAGATTTTTTTTTCTTTGTGGGCATGCTTGCATAATAGCAATGTATAAGAGCCAAATCTCTATTTGCACTATTTATATGAAACGTTCTCTGCCAGCGATATATATTCAAATAAAGGTACGAAGACATTCACAATTTCACAAATAAGACATACACAAAATGACTACCATGCTACATAATTCCAAAAATAGGACATACATATCATGATAAAGTCAGGGAAAAGCATCAGAAAAGTTCTAAATCTATTGTATCGATATCAATTTAATCACAAACATTTTATTGATGTTAATTAGCCCTAAACAATTTGACCTAATGTTAATTACAATTTAGTCATTCCAGCTAATTTTGGTTGGATATTACTAAAGTGGATGCTGGTTGGCTTCCATAGCATGACTAATGTTAATGTGGATAACTTTTAATAATATTTTCATATTTTTTGAATTTTTATTTTTTCTTCATGTTTTCCTCTCTCTCTCTCTCTCTCTCTCTCTCTCTCTCTCT